>BDUI01009806.1:24871-36557 GCA_002335545.1 Apodemus speciosus | reverse complement strand
GTGTGTGCGTGCGTGCGTGCGTGCGTGCGCAATAAGTGCAGTTTCTAGTCACCCCCAGTTCCACCTGTTGCCTTCCCATAGGGGAACCTGAATCATTACATCTCATATCAGCCTCTGGTGCGAGGAAATTGCAACTAAGTAGACAGTGTCGCTCAGGCCTCTGACTTTTTTTTTTTTTTTTTTTTTTTTTTGCCTTTGTGTCAGGAGAGCGTAACATCTGTTTCTCTGACCAGGTGTGCCCTGGTCGCTGGCAGGCCTTTGATGATCACGTCCCTTGCTGATTCAGTCTGGGTTTGCTGGACTGCTGAGTGGGTCTGAGCTCGCCTGTGGGGATTTAAAAGTGGGGCCTTTGCATAGTGGCTGCTATTTCAGCTTCCTTAATCATCGGAAGGGTCAGCACCTAGTGGGTCTCATGTTCCAAGGAGATTGTTTTATTTGGCTTTATAGTGTTTGGGGGGGCAGATGTAATGTTTCTATTTCTTGACTCCTCCTTTGGAAAAACTGAAAAATCTGGCAGCCTTCTGCCAGACTTTCCCCCAGGGGGAGCTCAACGGGAGGGAGGAAATGGCTGTTCTCTTTACCTGACACTTCACAGGTGGTCTCAGCTGTTGCCTTCCCTACCACCAATATGGAGCCCGAGTTGCTCCTTGTTGACAGGCTTCTGGGAGCTTGTTTGTTTACATTGCCTACTGGCTGCATTTGTGTCAACCTGGTGCACATAACTGCAACAGCAGAGCCCATTCCCAAATACAGAGCTGTGGGAAGAGACCTCCTTTACACCCCAGGAGCAGAGACCTCCTTTACACCCCAGGAGCAGAGCCCAGGGGCTTTTGGCACCAGCTCCTTCCTAGCCTAGCCTCAGCTGCTTACATTTGAATCCGGTGTTCAGCTAACTGCCTGACCCTCAGTTTCCCTRCTGCACACAGTGGAATAATTCCTGCCCCAGCCTGTAGAATTGTTGTCCCAGGCAGTTAATATAACCCCAGATTCTTTAAATAGTTTCATGATTAAGAATCACACTTTGAGACTGTTTACAGTTACTCGAGCAGGTGAAAGGACCTCTGAAGAAAGTGTCCTTGCTGATACTGGTTTCCATGGTTTTAGTTCCAGAAACAGAAAATGCAGTTTCACCGGAACTGACTAGTGTGCATGTCTTTAGTTGTACTGTAGGCAAGGGATATTTAAATATTTCAGCACACAGGTATTGAGTGRCTCTTCCTCTTCCTGGCTTTACTTATTTATTTGCTTATTGAGTTCTCCTTAAAAAGCACCCTCTCAAGACTTCTTCTGTTCCTGAGTTTTTAGGTACTTTCCGGAGACCATGTGCTAAATTTCCTACCACTGCATGTTCCGTGTATATTTCATGTTAGCGATCCTCTAGAAAAGCAATGGACTCTATTTATATTTTGTATTTCTCTTACCAAACTTGGTTCTCAAGTAGGAGGCGCTCAAATTAGGAGGGCCTTAATTAGATACAGTGTCGTATTTTTGGCTCATTTTAGGAAAAAAAAAGCTACTGGAGAATTGTCCCATCTTGCTGTGTTGAGGTTTCTCCAGCATTAGAGTCAGTTACTAATACAGTGACTCAGCCTACTTAAAGAAGAAGTGTCACCTGTACGAAACTCCTTCTAACATGCCCATCCGGTATTGGTAGGGTTCCAGTGGGCAGTATATTAAGTGAGACCTCTATCTGTATTTAACAGATAGATAAGAAGACTTAATTAGCTCRCAGGAGCAGTTGTTTAAAAGTCCTTGCAGGATTCGGGGACAGATGTGGCTTGATATTTCCATAAAGACTTCAGATAATTTGTGTCTATTTGTTGCTTTATATTTTAAAGCATGGTATAATTTTAAAATGTGACCCCCCCCCCCCAGGAGCCGATGACTTTGTGTGAGCAGATGGCTGTTAGGTCGTACAGGGCTCAGGCTACTAGTTCCTACCTCGTTATTTGTCCCAAATAGAAAACTTTATCTCAAGCCATACTTTGTTTTGACTTCATGAACATGCTTTGTCTTCTGCTTGTTTTGGAGGCTTTTAACGACCGTCTGGCCTTCTATAATATTTAACCAGAGGCACTCCATCTCTTTGTAAAGGGTTCCTCCTCCGCGGCACCTGTACTTTTAAAACTCGCCATGAGATGCCATGGAGAATAGGTAGAAACTGACCCAGATGAGCTCTTCCAGGTCTCAGGAAAAGGTTCCTAGAGACAGCCTTAAAGGCAGAGGCTCTGGGCTCTGCCTCTGCCTGGTCTGGTGCCCTGTGACTCAGGTGCAGCGGCAGCCTGGTGACAGACAGTCCTTCAGCCTGTGGATGTGGGTCCCACATCAGGGCATGGCTTCTGTAGGAACTTCTTTGTGTGTGTGTGTGTGTGTGTGTGTGTGTGTGTGTGTGTGTGTGTGTGTTTGTTTGTTTTGGATTTGGTTTTATCGAGACAGGGTTTCTCTGTTTAGCCCTGGCTGTCCTGGAACTCACTCTGTAGACCAGGCAGGCCTCAAACTCAGAAATCCGCCTGCCTCTGCCTCCCAGAGTGCTGGGATTACAGGCGTGCACCCCCACCGCCCGGCTTCTGTAGGAACTTCTTTAGTATATGTAAGTACACTGTAGCTGTCTTCAGACACACCAGAAGAGGGCGTCACATCTCATTACGGATGGTTGTGAGTCACCATGTGGTTGCTGGGATTTGAATTCAGGACCTTCGGAAGAGCAGTCAGTGCTCTTACCCACTGAACCATCTCTCCAGCCCCCTGTAAGAACTTCCTTGATGGTGCATGACTGTCTTTGATTTGATTGTTCTTTCCCACATGGAAATCCTTCCCACTGACTGTTAACTAGTCTACAAACTAGTCAGAGAGTGAGTCCAGTCTTATTTCAAGAGATGTCCTTTGAAAATAGTTATAAACTGGCATCCCCAGCCCAGGGTCACCTTCTTCGGGTAGAAACCTCCTCCTTTGTTCTCTGAGTGACACACAGACTCTGCTGTATACTGCCCCTTTGAACCTTGCCCCCAAGAATCCCTGCTGTGCTCTGAGGGCATGGGGTAGTTTGGTTGTTTATTCTGGACACCAGAGCTTTGTGTGTGTGGCTCAAGGGTCACTTTGCTTTCTCCAGCATCCTTGACACAGAGCCAGCTGATGTTAGACACATGACATACACCATAGGTATCTTTTCTCAAAAAACTGCCAAGTGTAGACTTGAGCTGAGGAAGCTTTACTGTTGAAGCCTCACATAGCGGAGTCCCCCAGCTCCGTGCGGCCCCACCTCACAGTGCCTCTTCCCATTGATCTTACTTGTTTCTCATTCTTTAAACAAGTATTGTGCTCATCTTCCTGAGGTTTTTCTAAGCCCAAGATGTGTCACAAACCTATTGCTGAAATGTTTGTAAAGGAACCAGGACTGGGGCTCTGTGACATGCTCTGGGCATCAGCTCAGGTTGACATGAGTCTGTAGTCCCTGAGGTTCTGTGTTGTTGAACTCATGGGCCAAGCCATCATGTCACCCCACATTCATCTGTCCCTTCTCAAGGTTATCAAGAAAGACTAAAACCAACTACAGCTGTAGCCCTTCCCCATCTATCAACCTAGAAACCCTGCTGAACAACTGAAATGAGGTTGGCCTGCCTGCCCGCCTGCCATGGCGTTTTCAGGGACACCCCCTGCTAGTCCTTAATGATGTTATTTATCTTTGCTAAGTAGCCCCCCCCCCAGCCTCTGGGAAATTTAGTCTGAGCTCTCTAGGAGGGTCAACAGGAAGCCTARTGCTATTGGGTTTCATTTCTCATTTCAAAACGGGGGTCTCTGCTGCTCTCCAGCCTCTGCCTCCACTCCTAGCACCTGATTTCGTATACACTGTTGGCAGAAGTAATCTACACTTTTCCAGGAAGTCATTAGTTTACTGCTGGTCACTTGAACTCATTTGAAGCACCTTGATATGTTCTTAGAAAGAAAGAAAGAAAGAAAGAAAGAAAGAAAGAAAGAAAGAAAGAAAGAAAGAAATCAAACTCTCCTAACAGGACCTTCTGTTTGTTTATTATACCTTGCTTTTCAAATCTGTGTTCTCCTTCCTAAAGAATTTGGAAAGAATGGCACGTGACATGCACAAACGTTAGCCAGGAGTAGGAAGCTGAGACACAAGGATATCCAGCTTGAGGCTGGGCCAGGCAACATGATGAGATCCTGTCTCAAAAACAAACAAACAAACAAACCAAGAATCTGGACGCAGAATGTGCATTTATACATTGCTTTTTTTTTTTTTTTTTAAAAAAACCTTGAATGTTCGCTGTATATGTGGTTTAAAGATGAATGACTTCACTTCAGAGTAGGAGCTATGATGACATGAAGCAGTTGTGAAGGCGGGAGGTTCTGCTTGGCTAGTCTGATCTGATCGGTGGCGGCTACAGTGCGGGAGGCGTGGCAGGAATGGTAGCTCTGTAACTCCTGCCTCCCTAGACTGTGTTGCTCCCGCCCTTAGAATTTTTTTAAGTCCTAAGTGATGCCTTGATGGATGGTCTGGGCCTCCACTTGATCTGAATTTTAGTGCTGTTGGCGTTGGGGAAATAATTTTCCTGTCCTAGAAATACTCCCCGTGCTGTTTCCAGGCCGAGCGATGCACTGCTAAATCTAGCCACGGGGTCCTCATTCTGGGTCTCTCTCCAGCCTCCTCTGCTCTGTGCCATGCAAGGAAGGCAGCACACAGAATAGGGGGAGTTGGGGAAGGCAGGTCATGAGAGCTTTACTATACCAGAATGCACTCATGATGTTTGTTTTTGATTTTTGAAGAAACGTCATCATAATGACACTTTTCGGGGGTGGGGGAAGAGAGGACCAGGTGGTATGTCTTTACATTATAGCCCTTTTAAAAGGACATGGCAAGTTCTAAACCCAGTCAAAATTGTCCCTGTTTAATCCCGACATACACTAGAAAGTAATGTGTAGTATTCCTTATTTCAAGTTGGGACAAGCTACAATTTTTGGAGACCCCCCTTTTAACTAGTCCATTCCAAGAAGGGCTGGACTCTTGTTCAAAGATATTTTCTTTTAAGATTTTCTGTCCCAGAGATCTTTAGAAATCTACTGCGCTATCTCCTGGGTCAGAGCCTGCTATTAACAGCTTTCGAGGCTTCTGTCCAGGGGATGGCTCACACCACCATGCCTACTGCCTTTTGAAACAGACCTATAAAGTACATCTGCAAACCCAAATCTTTGGCATAACTTAGCATCCATTGTGGTCTGTGCTTTTGTATCTTTCCCCAAGCCAGTCAGGTTCCTAACTTGTATCAGAATGACTGGAATTTGTTGGTTAACAAAGGAGATCTGTTAGAATCTTCTTTGCTTAGTACCTGGCTCCTCTGTTAGATTACAGCCTTTGCTGCTGCTCTCAGATCATAGAACCGGGACTGACTTTCTCTGAACTAGTTACAGTACATTTTATAAAATGCCCAGGGTAGAGTTCGTCCTTCCTGGGTCCCTTAGCTGCTAGGGCTTCTGAGAGGACCCTGGTCAGTTTTGGCTTCTGTATCAACATCATCAGCCGGAAAGTCTTCGCTCCACACCTCACTTCTAAAGCCCCTCCCCACACACGGGTCTCCAAAGCAAGCCTCCCCTGGGTCCTCACACACTCTCCCCATGGGGCCCTGGAACCTCTGGTCTAGAGTAGCTGCCAGTTGTGTGGGAGTCCAGTCTCTCTCTCTCATCCCTTCCTGTCTTGCCTTCTGTCTGAAGCACATACCTGATCATGTCTTCCTGTTCTTTAAAAGCTTCCAGACCCCTGGCTTAGGAAAAGTAGGTTTCTGTGCTCTGAACCTAGCAACTTTACAGTTTTGTTTTCTAACATGACCCTCCCTGTTCTCACTTGGATTTCAGACATTCTGGTTAATGCTGTATATTTAAGAGTTTTGCATGKTCATTCATGCCTCCACTGTGYGGTATCTGCTGATCCTGTCCAATTGCCTCCCGCTCTGGGCCAAGCAGGCAGGGCCAGCGCAGAGGCCCAGAGGTAGGCTAGCCTGAGTTTGCCAAGGGAGACTGCTGGTTTGGTCTAGAGCATAATCTGGATGGGATGGAGCGTTTCCYAGGGTGCTGCCCACCTGATCACCCTTCCACRGTCACCACACGAAAGGTCGCCTATGAGTAGGTGTCCAAAATTGTCACATAGTCCTCAAATGGTGGCGTAAATTCATTCTCAGTCAAGAGCACTTATTCAGTGACGTGCTGAAAATAAGAGGTCAGGGAAGGAGAACTGGACTTGCTGCATGTGCTTACGGCAGGTACTRTGAGAAAATCACCTTTTCTAGCTAGCTCACAGCCAGGAGCTCTCTGGGTAAGTATTGTCCATACCATGCAAACGAGTGGCCAGACAAGACTAAAGTCACATCACCTTCTTTCTGAAGACCTCACACATGCCTGACATGGCTTCTCATTCCCCACTGCTTCTAGAACCACAAATGGGACAGGAGAGCAGGGAGAACTGTAGGAAGGGTCCAGAGATGCTAGGAAGACATGCCCCGGGCCCACCACTGCCGCTGCCACTTTGGAGAAATGTGTATCGCTGTAGAATGATACCTTGTGTGATCTCCTGGCCACCCAGCCTGAGAGGAAGGAGCTGGGCTGGGAGGAAGACACGGGCCTTCTGACTCTAGTGTTCTTTCTACTCTACTGCAGGTGTAACGTGGAGAAGGTGCCCTGTAATTCTCAGTTGGAAATAGAAGGAAACAGGTCAGGATCTGCCTTGTATTCCCTTGTCTCTAAATACAGGTATCCTTTGGTACACAGGAGCAAGCCAATGCATAGACTTGGTCTTTGGGAACAAATGTATCTAGTCACCACTCCCCTGYCCCAACCCAGTCACCTCTACCGGGAATGGGGTTGCAGGTGTATACACTCTTAAACCTCCCCTGCCGTGCTTTTGAGGTTGTTTGTGCAGTGAGCTCACCTGGAAGAGCCCACCTGTACATGCATGTCCTACAAAGGTGGCAGGAACCGTCTGGAAGCCTGCCCAGTGCGCAGCACCTCAGAGGTAGGTCCCTGCCACCTCTGAACTTCATCCTGGTATGTGCTCTGTGGCCCCTGTAACTCTGTGCTGCCCAGATGTTGAAGCTTAGTGTCAAAAACTCCAGGAGACCCAACATGTGTGACAGGAGGGTGAGGGCACGTGCATACCACTGTGCATCCCGGGATTGGTTGCAGTTGGCATGGGGGAGAAGACAGGTGTCCTGTGTGTGCTGGGCTGGATTTCAGGGTGTGGCCTCTGAGCTCCCCATCATGGTGAGTCCTAAGCTCCCTCAACCAACTRTCTGTCTAATATCCATGTGCCTCTGCCTCAGCTGGGTGGATTTCAGAAGTGYACTTCCCCTAGAGATAGATGCTAGACGTAGATGGTGTGGCTGGATTGGAGATGAATGGGTGCAATGCCAAGACAAAAGTTACCTGTATGTGGAGTGTGATATTTTCCTCCACTCAAGCTCGGTTGTTGAAATTATTGCTGTAGTGCTTTGCCTCCTGTCGTCCAGTTCTGTCAAATGATCCAGTAATGTCTATACCCTAACCCTAACCTTAACCCTAACCCTAACCCTAACCCTAACCCTAACCCTAACCCTAACCCTAACCCTAACCCTAACCCTAACCCTAACCCTAACCCTAACCCAAATCAGTACAGGATCTAAATCCAGGGCCAGAAGGAAAAGAACTGAGGTTGTATCCTACATTTCAGAATGAACGGATCTCAACTTGTGGCCTTCATCTTTTACATAAGGCCTTAAATACATGTCTGTAGAAATAAAACCCAGGCAAGATTGTTGGTTGTCAGTAACCATATGGGCGTAAGCATCTATGGAAGGAAGTGTGGGTAAATAGACTGCTTCTGAGACCATATGTTCTCTGTACATCAAGGCTACCCTGTCCACAGAAAGGGGAGCCATCCTGGAGCGAAGCAGAGGAGCAGACATAGAAAGCTAGCTCCAAAATGAGGAGCTCAAATGTGCTCTCTAAAAACTCCAATCTCCAGCACAGTGTCCGTGTCCTTGTCCAATGCCAGAAAGCACACACCCCACAGTGCCTGCTGAACACTGCCAATTACACTCCATTTCTACCGTCAGGAGAAAGGATTCAGGTGGTCTTGAAGCACCACTGACTTGATAAGATTAGGCTGTTTACATAACACAGTGACTTGTGTGGACCTAGAAAAGACGCTCAGTGGTCTAAAAGTCACCCAGCCCCCAAAGCAGGCATGRGTCTGAGTTCCTTTTCCCTTCAGTCCTCCCCATCTCCTCCTTCAAAGCAGCCACATGACCATGAAAAAGTGGATTAATGACTTTAAAGACTACTGTAAACCCCCCATGTCACGCCTGGGCTTTCTGGGGGTAGAGAATATAACTGCATGCAGTTAGGACCTAGATAAATCCATTTTCACTAAATACAATTTAAACGAACATTGCCAGAGGTTAGAAGAGGCTTCCTTCCTTGGCGTTTGCTTCGTTGGGGGCTCTTTGGAGGTGGTGTCACCTGTATTAGAGTCCCCCTTGTTTCCTTTTYCCCTAAGCCTGAGACGTGTGACAGGTCAGAGTTGCATTTTGGAAAAAATTAACCCTTTCTTCAGAGCAACTCAAAAATTCTTCCTTGCCATTCAAAAGCCCAGGATTTTCTGTGTCAGTCTCTGGGAAGTATTGAAAATGGAAAAAGAGAGAAGGGAAAGCAAAGTAAAATAGATTGCCTTATGCACTGTTGGAAGGAGCTGAATAGTGCAGATACCTGGTGTGAGTGGTGGAGGAGGGGGTGGGGCAAGGGCAGGAACTTGGCTTGTGGGTGGCAGAGGGATTRTGGTGGGGTGAGCGTGAGGGGTTAGAAGGGACAAACCCAGAGTCCTCAGTAGTGTGGGCATGAGCTGTATGGAAAGAAGCCTGGGTAAATAGATGGCTTCTGGAGACCACGTGTCCTTGGACATCTCGGCTACCCTGTCTAAAGAAAGGGGAGCCCTCCCCAAATGAAGCAGAGGAGCAGACCCAGAAATCTGCAAGCTCCAACATGAGGAGCCGGACAGAGCATGCTCTTTAAGAACTCCGGATCTCCGTGTCCTTGAAGTTGACTGTCTCTCTCATTAGCATCCAGTGTTGAGGATACACCTGAGTTCTTGCTGAGAGGATACAGGGGCCAGTGTGCGGTGTCTGCTATGGGTAGTGGAATGGCTGCTACCTACAGCTTGCTGTGCAGTGAGGAAAGGAATGCCAAGAGAAGACTGTAGGTCATGCCCCAGGTCCATGCTGGAGTGAAGGAGACGTGTGTGTGTGTGKGGRGGGGTGGAGATAAAGAATGAGGAGTGCTGGGGGGTGACGTGGAAACGTCCTTCCGATAAGGCAGCTGCAGTGGGGAGGAAGAATGCCTGCTCAGAATGTCTCATAGACTCGGGCAGACACATCCGAGGTGGGAGTCTCAGAGCTTCAGCTCTGTTTCCTAAATGGTGAGTGAAGGTTCCGTGTCATTCATAGGAAAACAGATGAAAGGATAGCGGGGTATACGTGCGGTAGCGTGCATATACATTTCTGTATACATGTATATGTAGTAACCCAGCCCCACAGACTCCACGCCAGGACACTTAAGCTCTCTCCGTGGCTGTTAACAGCCCTTGAAGTCATGATTATATCATTAGTATTGACGGCTCTTTCAGTACCAGCCAAGAAATTGTTTTAGACAAAGCCTATTTTTAGCATCCCTGGCACRAGGCATTCCATATTTCTTTAAACAGAGGAGGAAGGGTGCTAGAATGGCTCTCAGGCCCAGGCGGCTCTGCATTTAGAGGCTTCGTGGATTCCAGAACTACCATGGAATAGCACTGTGACTAGGTGGATGTGTTTAGACAAAATTCAAGAGAAGCTCTTCATTTCTCTGTCAGATGCTTTGGGCCTCCTCACACAGGGATGCCAAGTTTGTCTCCTGGACTAGCAGGCCGGTGAGGTCATAGCTTGGTGTTTTGTCTGAGAAATGCCTCCTCCAGAAGCAGGACATCCCCACACTCATCTTCCAGCTCTCTGAGAGATAGACAGTCCAGTCAGAGAACTGGGGGGGGGGGCGGGGGTAATGGCTGTGAAGTTCACAGTCTAATTTTTCTTAGCTGTGTTCCCCAAATGTGTTTGTTTAGTCAACCAACTTTCCAGAAAACACTGATTATAGCCCCATAAATTGGTGTGCTATGAC
This sequence comes from Apodemus speciosus, assembly GCA_002335545.1. NCBI lineage: Eukaryota > Metazoa > Chordata > Mammalia > Rodentia > Muridae > Apodemus > Apodemus speciosus. Next base: position 26,375 of record BDUI01009806.1, on the reverse strand, counting down.
ACACTCTTTGAGCAACGCTGAGTCAGAGCTCTGATACTGCACTTAGACCGTGTGTAGGTAAATGTGGTCTCTGGTGTCTTACTTCACCCTCATTACAAATACCTGTGATGTAAAGCCTTGCTGGGGCAGGCTGCTGTGACTCCTGGTGACTTGGCCGGTATGGTTCTCGCCCAGTTATACCCACATACTGGGTGGGTGGGCAAGGAAAATCCACCTGCTTTCTGAGGCATGGAAAGTTTCCTGGTATTGTTTTGTTTTGTTGTCTGTAACCTGAGACAAGCTAGTGTCACCTGAGAAGAGGGAACCTAGATTGAGAAAATGCCCCCATAAACCTGGCTTGCTGGCAAACTTGTGGGGCGGCTTCTTGATTGATGATTGGCATGGGAGGGTCTGTCTAGCTATGTTCAGCTCCTGAGCATGTGATCCTGGAATAAATAAGAAAGCAAGCTGAGCAAGCCAGTAAGTAGCATTTTTCCACGGCCTCTGCTTCAGTTCCCACCTCYAGGTTCCTGCACTGGCTTCCCTCAGTGAGGCCAGAGAGGTRTCAAATGGTAAGATGAACTAAACTGTTCCACTCCTAAGTTGCTTTGGCCGTGGTGTTCCCTCACAGCAATAGGAAGCCAACTGTGACAGACAGCCTCCCCTAGCTTCCAATACTGCTCTGGCCCCAAACCCCTTCTCTTCCTGCCAGGCTCTAAGCTTATACCAGTGACTCCTCAGGAAGAGGAAGGAACCCCCACCGGAAATAGAACATATCCTCATATAGGGATGATACTGCCTTCAAATTCAGTTCCATGAACATTCTGGTTAAAGAATGGATTGGTGTTAAAAATGGTAGCTATTAAATAGATTTTTACATACATAAATCCTTTTGTGTTTATGAGAAGAATCTGTCTCACTCCAGAGCTTTCCAACCTGGCTACTGCAGGAAAAGGCCCTCAGGAACACAGCACAACCCACCATTAAGCAAAACAGCATCTCTCCTCAGGTAGAGAAGCACTGAGCTTCGTTTGCTKCTAGGAGGTTTGTGTTACAAATCGACCAAAAGCCTTGAAGCGTTTTTACCATATAGAAGATAAGTCACTGTCCAGGATCAAAGGACAGAACACTCAGAAGGGGAGGGTCAGTCCATCCTTACACTGTGAACAGGCAGCAGCTCAGGTTTCCAGGAGGAAGTGATGAAAGCCCAGGAGGTGGGCAGGCCAGAGAGTGGCAGGCCATTTAGCTGTCATGCCTGACAGAGGTAGGTGAGAATTCATACCTTTTCTTGCTATTATGAAATGTCAAGTAAGGAAAAAAAAAGTGTAAGAAACTAGATGGCCTCTGTCGATTTTTCTAAAAGCCAAGTGATAGGTAATAAGTAAGTCTACAAAAAATGTCTCAAGATGCCTGTCAAGAAAATAAAAGAGCCAGATGTGGTAGTCCAGGTGTGTAAGGGAGGCTGTCTGGGAGGCTGATGCAGGAGGATTGGGAGCTGGTGGCCATAGACAATATAAAGTGAAGA
>BDUI01009804.1:8239-21649 GCA_002335545.1 Apodemus speciosus | reverse complement strand
TCGGTCGGCTCTAGAAGGATTTCCTGTGTGGCTCCAGGACTTCCCAACACTGTTCTAGCGGAGGCTCCACCCGTTACTTCTGAATCACCTTATTTTCAGACGGTGATAAGGAGAAAGACAAAAATGGCAGAGGTCTGTCCCACAGCGTGATGGGCTGTCACTGCAGGTGGATTGACAGCTCTGCTCCACCTCCCTTCCTCATTGTCCTTTGTTTTGGTTTAGTTGCGCTGTTTTGTTTTTCTTCTTGTGTGTTTTTAAAATTTTATTTATTCACTTTACAACCCARTATCAGCCCTTCCTCTCCTCCCAGTACTCCCTCACACAATCCTCCCCCCCATGCCACTTCCCTTTTGAGAAGTGGAAGCCCCCCTCTGGCTGTCACACCCCTCTCCCCACATCAACTGGGGCAGGACTAGGACTAGGAGCATGCTCTCCCACTGAGGTCAGGCAAGAGGGTCCTTTGAAGGGCCAGGTATCCACAGAAGGCAGGCAGGCCAGCAACAGGCTCAGGGACAGGACAGCCCCTGCTCCAGTTGTTGGAGGACCCACATGAAGACCAAGCTGCTCACATGCTACATGYGTGCAGGGAACCTAGACCCAGCCCAGACTCGCTCTTTGGTTGATGATTAAGTTTCTGGGAGTCCCCAGGGGTCCAGGTTAGTTGACTCTGTTGGTCTTTCTATGGAGTCCCTGTCCTCTTTGGGTCCCTCAGTCCTTCTCCCAACTCTTTGTAAGACCTCCTGAGCTCCATCTAATGTTCGGGTGTAAATCTCTTCATTTCTTTCCATTGGCTGCTGGGTGGAGCCTCTCAGAGGCATGATATGCTAGGTTCCTGTTGGCAAGCATAACGGAGTATCCTTAATAGTGTCAAGGACTGATTCTTGCCCATGGGATGGGTTTCAATTTGGGGCAGTCATTGGTTGGCCTTTCCCTCAGCCTCTGCTCTGTCTTTGTCCCTGCATATCCTATAGGCAGGACACATTTTGGGTCGAAGGTTTTGTGTGTGGGTTGCTGTCCTAATCTCTCCACTGAGACTCCTGCCTGGCTACAGGAAGTGATCACGTCAGGATCCATATCCCCCACTGCTAGGAATCTCAGCTAAAGTCACTCTCATAGACCCCAGGTCTCTGACAATTGGGAGAGATTGACCATCCCCCCACCCCACCCCCACCAACGATCTTCCTTCTCTCTCCCTGTTCTCCCTACATCTGAGCCCGCCCCCACCCCTGTTTTGGGTTTTAAGACATTATTCTTCACARCACAGCCCAAGACCAAGCTTTCCTTTAACTTTTCAATTTTTCTTCCCCACCATTATGTTCTTAGCTATAGAGAATTTTTAGAGATGTTTATTGATATTATCATAGAAGATGATACTTTGGGGGGGGGGACCCAAAACCAACTATCCCAATTTCTATCTCCCACACACCTGCTACCCCCACAATACATTTTTCTTCCTCCTCCTCTTCTACCCTCCGTTGATGTCAATGTTACATAATGCCGCATCATTCTTAATTCAGAAGATAAATTCTAGAAGAAAAAAGTCATGAAATTTACACTGGGCTACTCCAGTGTACTGTTATTAGTTATTAGTACTGGTATTAGCTGAGTCTTTAGAAGCCTCACAGGGGCAAGACCACCTTGGCCACATGCTGAGACCATGTCTCAAAAGAATAGGTCTTTTGTCTTGCCATTTGAAAATGTCCATGAGTTTAATGGGAGATTTGACTGGGTTCCTTTTGCTTTTGAGTTTAAATTCCTTGAAAAAAGAAAGCTCACCAGTTAGTAAATGCCTCCACTTTCAGACTAAAACACTTTCCCCACTGTTCAAGAGTAAGATAAAAATGTAAAACTACATTTATATTTAGTGCGATAGTCATTTGGCCTATGTTATATCCAATGGGATCTTAGCATTCGTTTTCTGCATTGTGTTGAATCAAATCACCAGGATTCCAGTTTATATATGTGTTTGTGATTGTCTCAGTACAGAAAGCATGCTAATTTTTTTCCTGCAGGTACATTTATTTTTTTAAGTAAAACAAATAAAAACCAGAGGAAGTATAGTTTTTGCATGTGCAATTATATATATAATCATCCAAAATAAGTGATTAAAACTGTTTTTCATCTCAATGCAATGAGCACAGGTATGTGGCAGATAAAATGGGCGGTAAGATTCCAAAGGAGAAGCTAGCTGATTTCAGCTGGGAACTTCATATAAGTGAGYTGAAATTTCAACTGAAATCCAATGTCGTTCCAATTGGATACATCAAGAAGGGAATCTTTTATCATCGAGCGTTGCTCTTCAAGGTATTTAAGATATTTCTGTCTCATTTGTCATTAAAAAGTKTTGTCTTTATCTTATCAGGATGAGTCAGTTGCTAACATTTAACAGGATACTAATCTTTGCATTTATACTTATTTAATTTGAAATATTTGTGATTACGTACATACATACACACACACACACACACACACACACACACACACACACACCTGCACATACATTTCATCAGGCTGCTAGAAGTACTGTCACTCAAATTTATCATCTACCTCTGTTCTTCTGGACTCCTGCAGGGTTTGGAGGTCACAGCTAGGACTGTGATAGACTCTGCAGTTAAGAGGTGCCTAAGTGTCCGAGGTGGTGCCAGAAAAAGGCTCAGAGAGAGAAGTGACACATGGCCAATCTGTTAGAGCCTACATAGGTTCTATCAGCTGTCAGGTGTGGTGGAGCTCACACACCTGCAATCCTGGTTCCTGGGAGGCTGATGTGGGAAGATTTTCTAGTTTGAGGCCACCATAGGCTGCACAGCAAGACTCTGCCTTTTAAAAAACAAGTCTCAGAGCCAGGAAGGTGGCTCAGCAGGTAAGGACACTTCCTAACCAAAGTAGATGACCTGAGGTTGTCCCTCAAGATCCACACAGAGAAGAAGGTACATGTGCACACACAAGCACACACAAACACACATAGAGAGATACACAAACACACACAGAGAGGTAAACACAAACACACAGAGAGGTAAACACACAAACACATAGAGAGATATAAACACACAAACACACAGAGAGAGGTAAACACAAACACACACACAGATAAACACAAACACACAGAGAGAGGTAAACACACAAACACACAGAGAGATATAAACACACAAACACAGAGAGATAAACACACAAATACACAGAGAGAGAAAAACACACACAGAGAAACACAAACACAGAGAGAAACGCTCAAACATACACAAAGCTAAACATATAAAAAATTTTCACTAGGTAGAAAAACCCCCAACAGTCTAAACAATATAAATACCTACACTTAAAATCACGTTGGCATGAGAAGCAGTCATCCGCTTAAGGAATGCAGAGGATATCATGTAGAGAGAAAGAGGGAGGGACATAGAGAGTGGGTGTATTTGAAGGCCTGACATGAAGCAGCAGATGAATCTGCCCTTTACCCTAAAATTTGAGTAAACACTAAAAATTGTCAGGAGTGTGTGTGTGTATGTGTGTGTGTGTGTGTGTGTGCGCGCGTGCGCGCGTGTGCAATTTTGAAAAGCCATTCACGTTGTAGATAGAGGAATGAATTAGAACAAAGCACACCTAGAACAAAGACAGGATGGCCCATTAGAAGGTGGGCAGACAGCAAGTACAGGTGATGGATTCAAAGGTGGGCGGAGGATAAAGCCGAGAAGACTCAGATGTACGGACCAACGGGACTTGATAATTGCCTGTATGTAGTTGCGAGAATGCCTGGGAAGAGAAGGATGATCCCCAGGTCCTGGGCAGGGCAAGCAGAGAAGACAGCACCATTCACCAGGACTGAGCACAGGGAAAACATGAAGCTTAGGAGAGCGTGGTCTTTTATCCACTGTGTAGGAACTTAGTAAACATTTCCTGAACGTACATTTCGTCCATCTCCCAAGTACTTATAAACTTCTGTATCAGTGACTTTTTTCCTTTTTGTGACTAACCACCTGGCAAGAAGCAATTTAAGGGGAAAGGGCGGGGGTGGGGTGGGGTGGGGGGGTTGTTCAGTCTACTGAGGACATGGGGAGGTGTGGCGGCTGCAGCTGGGAACACTGCACCCACAGTGAGGGAGAGGGGAAGAGAGAAAGAAGCTTTTTTCTTCTTTTCTCCCCTTTATGCCGTCTGGGACACTCCAATCCCCACCCCCCAGCCCACCGGATGCTGCTGGCCACATTCAGAGTGGCTCTTCTCTCCTCCCTCTCCAGTTCTTACAGATACCCTGAGGCATGTCTACTAGACATGAAAGGGTTTATCCTACACTGAAGGAAACAGAGACAGGAACTCAAAGCAGTTCAGGAACCTGAAGGCAGGAGCCGATGCAGATGCAGAGATTGCGGAGAAGTGCCGCTTCCGAGTTTGCTCCCCATGGCTTACTGAGACTGCTTACAGAGCCCAGAGCCACGGGACCTAGGGATGGCCCCACCCACAATGGACTGGGCCCTACCCCACCAATCACTATTTAACAAATGCCCTACAGGCCTGCCTATATCCTGAGTTTATGGGAGGCATTTTCTCCATTGAAACACCCTCCTCTCTGAGGACTATATACCCTGTATCAGGTTGGCATAAAAGTCGCCGGCATGACCATCATAATCCCATCACATCACACGCCAGTTTGCATCTCACCCCAATTTTACATGAATCCTATTCATCATCTAAATGCCTTTTACTATAACAAAGCACCACCACCATGGGCTGGTGTTTGGCAGGGAGTCTAAGCAGCAACTATTTCTCACAGTTCTAGAGGGTGTGAAGTCCAAGGTAATCGTGACAGAGGCGTTTGCATCCGGGTAGGGACTTCTTTCTGGTGTGCAGCCAGCTGCTTTACTGAGGCATCTTCACAGGGCAGAAGATCTTATCTCTTCCTGTTTGTTTGAGACAGGGCCTCTACATAGCCCTGTCTGTCCTAGAACGCACTCTGTAGACCAGGCTGGCCTTAAACTCCCAGAGATCTATCTGYCTCCCAGAGTACTGGGATTAAAGGTGCCTGCCACCACAGGCCAGGCAGATCTTCCTGTTTTTCTAATTCCTGGGGAGGGACGTCTCACCCTAACTAGCTAAGCCTAGTCACCTCCCCAAAGTCTCACCTCCAAATACATTATCAGAGCCAGGCCTTCAGCATACAGGTTTGGGAGGGTGCGCGGATCTTCTATCCCTAACTCTGAATCCATCGCTCTTCAGGCGACCTGGGTCATGCAATTCTTAGCATTCCATAACTGAACGCAAAGCAAGGCGCCCTCTGAACCTCTCGCTTGCTCTCTAGCCTCTCCACGCATCTCCTTTAGCCCATTTTCTTCCGGACCCTGGTTTGGCCCTCCACTGAAACAAAGGAATGGCCTTTGTTTGGCTTTACTCCCTGCTGTAGGCAGCCAACAAGTCACTCATTCCAGAGTGACGCCTCGGARGCTTATTATTTACTAACWGYRCTTACGGCCCTTTKCTAGTCTTGCTTCCCAAACAGCTTGTAACTTATTTTAACCCATTTAACCTATTCTATGTCTGCCACATGGTTGGTTCTCCTCAGAGTTCAGGTGGCAAATCTCTGGCCTCTATTTCCCAGAGTTCCAAGCTCCTTACCGGAACTCCCACCTCCTACTTCCTGCCTGTCGCTAATAGGGCATCAGCTTTTTATTGACAGGTGATGCTTCCACGCAGTACACAGAGTTTATCCGTGCATAAACTAGTTTCCCTTCCCATCCTCGTCTCCATCTTTCACAGCTGCCTTGCCAACCCAGGACCAGTAGTCAATCCTGTCCGCTCTGATGCACAGGCTACAGAACGTGGCAGAATTGTCTATGTTTTGGTGGAGGTGTGCTTTTGTCAAGCCATTTCCAGCCCATTGCAGGCGTTTTCCTAAGGCTTTCCAGCATCTAAGCCCCACCCCTGCACCCCTTTCCTCTGAGCGGGGGACTTCTGCGCGTACCACCTTACAAGGAAAATAGCTTTTTAGACAAAGCTCGTTCATTTCTCCAGCTCAGAAAATTGCCTTAGGCTGCACACTGGAGGCAGATGTCTGAATCCCCGTTTAAGTCACAACCTTAAAGTACCTCACCTCAGTTTCACTCTAGCAAATAGGGGATGGTGATCTATTGTAGTGATTTAAAGTGCTTCAATAGGAAAAAAGAGACATGCCACACACACACACACACACACACACACACACACACACTTACATACGCACGTGTACACACAGTTTTTGTATCTTTGAGGGAGACAGACTTTGATAGTTTTTGTTCTGCAGTCACTGCTTTCTCAGCCATCTTCAGCTACAGGACAAACAGTATCAAAATCAAAACCTGTGAGTCCTGAGAATGACCACCAAGTCTTTATCATTTTGGCCTATCCCAAACTATGCAGTTTGGGAAAGTTATTGCATAGTAACAAATATACTCAATTAAAACATGGATTCTCTTCCCCTGGTGCTTCTTACACTTAGCCTTGCACTCATTACTTTGCACTCATTACTTCCTCACACAATCATCAAGGTAGCCTCTCCCCAGATCACAGAGGAAGAACTGGAGGCCTGGGCTCGCCAAGCCCTTCCGTGGCTTGTGCTCACACTGGTTGGTAAGCATCCGGGCCGAGTCGAAATCTGAACTCGGGCAGTCTAAACAAGCTCTTTTATGCTTTATGGTTTGGCGGAAACACTTCTAAATTATTCCGTGGCGAGCATGCCTCTGGCAGCCCTTCCTTACACGTCTCCCCCTTTCCCGCCCTCTGCCTTGCTAAACACTGTTAGAACGCATTCCCAAAACTAGCCACCAAGGTCAGGTCCCTTCTTTGGCCACTTTCTCCTCTAGAAACTGACTAGCAAAGTCCAGCTACGAAGTATTGAAGTCCAGCAATCAAAAGCCCCCTTTGCCTCACCTAATTAGCATGTCCAGTTAAAATTAAACACCTCAACCTAACATGGGGTCTCCCCTTTTACCTTTATAAACAGTCATTTGCCTATGGGCCACGCCTGTCTCCTCTGTATCCAGAGACAGTCCTTTGTCCTTCCCCTTCGCCCTGTTCACCCCATTCTCCCTTGTTCTCCCTCTTCTGCCTTTGTCTCTTATTCCCTGCCCTCCGTCCCTCTGGGTCAAATGAATATCCTTTGTGTTGAGAACTTGGTCTTGGGGCTTCTGAGTTGTACCACATTCTCCTTCATTTAAACCAACAAAACAACAACAACAACAACCATCCCTCTAAATCAGGGGAAATGAGATGGAGGGATCACGTGCAGTGAGGTAGCCTGAAGCCAGAGAGCTAGCTGCAGTTTGTTGTCTCCTGCCCCATGGTTCTTTCTACATCACACAGCAGACTGGCTGGAAATAGGACTTGCTTCAACCTCACCGCCTACTACGGTCAAAGAGCGCCCTGGGCCGTGGACAGACTGATGGATGGATACATGGGCTGGAGTCCTGGGATAACTCTCCTCCAGGCCTCCAACTACCCTATCCAACTTGTATCCCACTACATTAATGTCCTGAAGAGTGTCCTTTCCCAGGGCACTCTGCACACACTGACTCTACAGTTGGTAAGCCCTCAGGGACAGCCCATGTATGCCTCTTAACCGCACGCTTCTCCATTTTCTAGCTTCCAGTCAAACCTCGTTGCATGCCTGTGTTTATAAACTCTCTCCCACTAACGATCTCTCTCCCTCAGCTTGCCAATGGCCCTGAGCCCTGGTGTCTTTATTCCTACCGCAGGCACTGGCCGATAAAATCGGGGTAGGCTGCAGCCTGGTGCGCGGTGAGTACAGCCGCGGGTGGAACGAGGTGAAACTGGTGAACGAGGCTCGGAAGGGCGTGATCGGGAACCTGCCGCCACCCGAAGAGTACATCGTGGACCTCATGTTCCACCCCGGGAGCCTGCTGAAGCTACGCAGCAAAGAGGCCGACCTCTACCGCTTTCTGTAGTCGCCAGAGGAACACGAGAGAGCACCCAAACCAGAAATCGTCCTCACCTGTTTTTTCTAAGAGGGGCTTTAGCCGACTAGATAATTGCAAATAAAAGTATTAGAAATGGTTCTGTGTAGAAACAAGCTGTGGGCGTGGGTGTGACCATGCGGTGCTCTGGGTGCAGGCTGTAGAGTCCCGGGTCTATCGGGGTCTCCCCTGCTCTCCATCCCCACTCAAGGTTATCATGGGTAAAACCAACTCAGCCCGCTTGGGGCTTGGGCATCTTTTATGAAGGTGTGCAGCAACTGCTTCCTATGATGGAAAGGACTTCTCGCCGGTCCCGCTTTGGTATTCAGAATACTTCGTTTATATAAACTCAGTCCAATTGAGTCTCAGTCACTTTGCCTGGATTTAAGATTTAAGAGACGCTAGTATTTCCAAGTACTTTCTAACTTAATTGTTCATGCTTATTTGTTTGTTTTTAACCCTGATTAGGGACTGAGGAGCTGACTGTGGTGGTTTGAATAAGAATGGCCCCCATGGGCTCCTATGCTTGGCAGGTTGGCCATCAGGGAGTAAGGCTACTTGACAAGGATTCCAAGGTGTGGCCTTGTTAGAGGAAATAGGCTTTGGGGGTGGGCTTTGGGGTTTCAAAAGCTCAAGCCAGGCCCTTGTCTGTCTCTTCCCGCTGCTCTGCAGGCGGACCCAGAGCTCTCAGATCCGTCTCCATCACTGTTTCTACCTGCGTGCTGCCATGCTTCCCACCCTGGTGATAAAAGACTAAACTGTTGAGCTGTAAGCCAGCCCCAGCGAACTGTTTTCCTTTTTAGAAGTTGCCATGGTCACTGTGTCTCTTCACAGCAAGCAGACACTGGTTAAGACAATGGCTCAGTGTGGAAACTGCTTGCCACACAAACATGAAGACTTGAGTTCACATCTCTGGTACAACCTACAAAGCTATCCACACAGCTGCTGAGCAGTACACTCGTGATGAATGAATGACCCTACACCTATGTCTATACATACGTACGTGTACACACACACACACACACACACACACACACACACACACACACACACAAACTCCAGCATGTTTAATACTGGGTCACCCCAAAATTATTTTTCATTAATATAACTTGAAAATTACATGATCCTGAGGAAGAAACAGTTACATAGAAGCAAACAGAGCAGACCCTTGATGAGAACTTGTGTTTCTCGTCAAAGGGGAGATATAAATCGCCATTGCAAATGGTAATGCAGATGAACATTATTGACAACGATAACCCTCATGAAGTATATATTTTCTAGTCAATCTTTAAAGTCTGAAGTTTATCTGCATAATCATTTTCCTAGTGTGTTTTACAAGGAGATTGATTTTTTTTAAAAAAGACTATGGCTAAAATTGTTTTTCAAAAACCAGTCTGTGGGGATTTAATGAACACGGTTCATTAAATATGAGCTTTGCCAGTGTGAGAAGGTGAATTTGAATCTTTAACACTCAGGTAAGAAGCAGGGAGCCTGGAGACATGTAAATGCTTACCACTCCTCTTCCAGGCAGCCTACCCAAAAGAGCTGCCAGCCTCTGGTTCAATGGGAAGCCCTGTCTCAAAGCAGTAGAATGGACACACGTGGGCATATATGGCGCCTACACACTTGTATGCATACAACACAGCGTACATCTGAGCACACGCAATTACACAAAGACACAAATCTGTAATTTTAAAGCATATAATTCCTTATCTCGGAATAAGCTTCTTTATTTTTTCCAGGGTCATGGTAAATTATATTTATCATGTGATTTAATGAATCTGTATGGATTATAGGGCACAAGCCCATCTCAGCATTTTTCAAGGCTGTTTTGATCCGGCAAACGCTTAAGATGAATTACAAAGATTTATAAAGTGTAACGAGATAAAAATGAATAACAAACAGCATAGAAGACACATACACATGCACGCACACACACACACACACGCGCACACACACACACACACAACACACACACACAGAGAGAGAGAGAGAGAGAGAGAGAGAGAGAGAGAGAGAGAGAGAGAGAGAGCGCACTCATAGCCAGGAATGAGCTGAGCTTGCAAAATGTGTCCACGAAGATGGTAAATGAAGATCTGACTCCACATCAAACAGCCGCTGAAGAGGCACTGCTGACTGCTAAGTGATTAGACCAGTTCCCCAGCTAATAGCACAGAGGACCTTCTTAGAAGGGACAGAGACAGGGGGATTTCTCTTTCTGGAGCTTCACTGAGATAATCAAATGTAACAGGAAGAGACCAGTGCACTATATTGTGAAAAATAATTTCCTGGGCCAATAGCCAGTCATCAGTAGATAAATGATGATCTAGAATGAGGAGAATGTGATGGCAGTTACAGGGGGAGCCGTTGTGGAGGCCCAGGCACACGTGCGTGCTCCTGCTGCGAGTGCTGGTGCTCACCAGGACACTTTTAAGTTGCTTTGTCTCTTGCATCTTTTAGACAATTTCACACAACGTCCTCTTAGGGTCTAGGTATTATTGAACAGTTTAATAGTTTGCGTTCTACGTATTTCCAGGCAGGGCTTTGACGTTCAAGAACATCTACCCAATCACATAAAATAATTTGCAAAGGCAACAAAGGTTATGAAATGCCTATAAATGAACTTAAGAGGAAACATGAGAGAAACTGAACGTGCTTCCGGCTGGGAGACTCAGCAATCATCTTTCCCATATCAACACAAGAGTGGTATTATTTCCATAGAATCCCAGGGCACCCTTTCTGAAGCTGGCGCAGAATGCATCTAGAAGAATGTTCAAGTATGAAATGTTCTATGAAATAGAACAATACAGAGGGATTAGTTTTCCATTTCCTATCACATATCAGAACATGTGCTGAAAAGCGGCCAGAAGTCAACCAACTAGTATGGTGCAAACATAAAAAGAAGACTTAAGACCCCCCCGATGAAAACCTCCATGTAGCAATTGGAATTTATTGTTGCAAAAGTAGTTTGTCCAGTAGGAACGTGGCAGCCTATTTAGAAAGTGGTACTGTAGTATTAGCATGAAAGGCCTTTGCCGTATGTGGCAGGAGAAACAAGGAGCCAATGAAGACCATATATAAGTTTTGCTACATAAAAGTTGTAAATAAAATACACCATGAATAAGATAGTAGACAAGGAGGAAAAATGTGGCACGTGCAGTGGACAAAAATGTTCATATCCTTAACAAGCAAAAGTCTTCTATAAATCACTAAGAAAAAATAGTCCATTTGGACACCAGACAAAAAGTGCATGTTTCTACCATGGCAACAAGCAATTGCCCAATCTCAATAACCTAAGCTAAATATTTTTAATGAGCGTGCACGTCAAACACAAATCAATAGGGGTTTCCTGCATAGTCGTGCAAGGCCTCAGGCTGACAGATGACTGCTGTAGTGGGGTACGGCTTGACTCCCAAGTGCCCATGCCCTGGAGGCCTGTCCTCTGATTTACTGGTACTCAGAAGGGTGGGCTCTGTAAGGCAGGAGGCCGGAAGTGGGTTGACTGGGTTGGGAAGTCAGAAAGGGATTAATACAAATGTAGCCGGTGAAGGTGTCCACCAAGACAGGGGTGCTGTGGAAGAGGAGTGTGTCTCCCACTTTTCCTCATACTCATGCGTCTGCCACATGACACCACCCAGTCATCCCGGTGGCCCTCTCTTAGACTTTCCAGCCACCAAACACATGAGAAGCACAAATCTTTCCAAGACCCAACAGGAGGCATTCTCCAACGCAAGCATCACCTGCTCCAGCTGTTTCTGATGAACGGGCTGATTCAAAGCCCCCACTGTGCAGTTGTGCATCCCAGGACACGAGGTTCTCTCTGTCACCTCAGTAGGAGAGGAAGGTTTTGCAGAATTATGGCTTGGGTGCAGCCCGTGCCTCAGGTCGAGCTACACACCTGGATGAGATCTTTGGGATTAAGAGGTTAACTCGGCCTTGCTTTACTTCTTGATCTTCTCTCTATGGGATTTCTGGTCCGTGCCTTACAGACCCCAGTGCTAGCAATGATGAGACTGGGGTTGCTGAAACATTTTACGCATTGTAATGTGTAGTTGTTACTTCAAAATTGGGCTTATACTTCTGTTAAAATTAATATCTAAGTAGAAATATTCTCATGAAGTAGAGAGATAGGCAGCTAAAGGCTGAAATCCCAGAACTACTTGGGAGTCTCATCAGAATTCAAGGCCAGCCTGGACAATGGAGTTAGACCTAGTCTCAAAATACTAGAAAATGGGGGCTGGAGAGATGCCTTCATGGTTAAGAGAACTTTCTGCTCTTGCAGAGGACCTGAGTTTAGTTCCTACACGGCAGCTCACATCCTCCCGTAGCTTCAGGTGTAAGGTATCTGATCTGGTCTTTCTGTCTCTGCTGTCACTGCATTCATATGGTACACTATATATGCATACAGGTAAACACTTATACACGAAAGATAAAAACACATAGATCTTAAAAGAGATAAAGAAAAGGGGAGAGGATGGGGCAAGAAAGGAAGGTAGGAAGGAAGGGAGGGAGGGAGGGACGGAGGAACAGAGGGAGGGACAATTGAGCAGGGGCCGCAGGAAGCTTGGAGCTGACACTGCTTTCTGGGAACACATCGATTTTGCTCGGTAAGGCAGGACACATTGTCATCCACGAGAAATGCTTATGTATCAGCACAAAGTGGTATAGGATGTTGACCTTCTCTTTTTACTGAGGCAGAACCCTTAAAAATCATCACCCGGTTCCCAGCATGCCACCACATAGTAATCTTTGCCCAACCAGCCATCCGGGGATGAGCCCTGGGGTTTTGGAGACAATGCATTCGAAGCCACTCAGAGAAAGCACAGTCTACACGCTGACTGATTTTTCTTTTTTCCTTTTTTAAACTTCAGTGGAAACCTGACCAAGGACTTTGAGTACATGTTTGCTGGTTTTGGTATATTTGGAAGGCAGTGAGGTTATGACCATTCACTTATCTAGAGATTAGCTATCTTGGGTTTATTTATTTCTTTGAGGGATTGATTGATTTTTAGAGCCCAGGCTAGCCTCAAATTCACAATCCCACTTCCTCTACCTCTTGAGTATATGGAGACCATAATGCCAGGCTCAGGGTTAATTTAAAAATACAGTTCTTCATTTAAAATCTCTTGAGTGTTGGGTAGRTCAYTGGCTTTTTTTCTTAAGCTTTTACCMGTCCCAAGCCTGAGCTGTAATGGGTTTGTCACTGTGTGGGCTTCCCTTTTGAGGGCAGTCACCGAACTGTCAGGTATGATCCCTTAATGGAGCAGATTCAAAGGAAGCCCCCAGGGGCCAACACAGTTCAGGGYGACCCTGGGTCCCACCGAAGGACATACAGGATCACACTTACAACAAACACCACTGGAGGAACTGACAATGTTCTGTTCTAGTGACTTTGTTTATAAATCAAACAAGCCTGTCCTACAGAGGTGTGACATTGCTAGCATGTGATGCCGCCAGAGCCAGAACTGGCCTTTCATTC
>BDUI01009801.1:45139-67341 GCA_002335545.1 Apodemus speciosus | reverse complement strand
CCTTCAAAACTTTCATGAGGTCAAGACATAGTCATCAGGAAGTGGGGAGTTGGCTGGAACTTCCCAGTGGAGTTTTGGCCTTGGACCCTCTTTGGGAGTATCAAGATGTCACCAGCTCCCTGAGAGCTGGAACCCAGCTSCTACTCAAACTCCTGGGGCCCGRGACCAACATGGCTCCACGTACTTCTGGTGCTGTCCTCMAGCCAACGGTGGWCTTGAATCCATACACAGGCCACTGGTCCCCTGGAAGGGTCAGTGCACCTGAAAAGCACTGCATCATGGGTTTCCACTGAGKGCATCAGACCAGCCAGTAGCATAGACGTCTCCATCTTCCCAACACAGCAGCCTGACCTGTGACCCACAAGATACCTGGTTTGGGTAGTTCTGAGATCCTGGGTCTTTCTATCAGACGCTGGAGTCTGTGCCCGTGACTTCTTCCAAGGCAGGAAGCAAGGCTACTCACAGAGCTTGACTCCTTGGGCATCTGGCTCCTCTGTCCACTGCTCCCCATGACCTGTGACCACAGCGGCCCTGAGGCTGGTCTCCTCCACCCTTCTGACTGTGGGGAGGGACAAAAGGACTTGGTATCAGCCAGTATTAACAAATTCATAGTCACCTCCTAAGCAACTGTGGGTGCCAGTGACTGTCAAAGGACGGTGACACTCAAGGACAAGCAGGAAGATATATATCCCAGAGCACCTGCTCTGGGGCCCCACCCCCACCTTCCTGCAGCCTGGGCTCTCCMCCCTCCATAGGCTGGGGATGGGTGGGGCACTATCTCTGAAAACACAGGTGACAAGGGCCAGGTGGTCTGAGTCCTTACACAGGTGCCCTGGAGGGGTCAATACACCTGTCCTGACCTATGATGAAAAGCACTGAATCATGGGCTTTTCCATCACCAAGCAAACCGGCTCTGGCCGGCTGTGTTCCAGGAGCCCACCATCGCGCATGTGCACAGTGTGGATCCCCGGGACGCTTGGATGCTATTTGTTAAGCAGAGCGACAAGGGCATCAACAGTAAGAGGAGGAGCAGGACCAAAGCCAGGAGGCTGAAGGTGAGCGGTGTGTGCCCGACACCTCCACGGTCCCCCTAGCGCCCTTGAGATCAAGTATGAAGCTGGGGCCGGCGAGTCAGGAGTTGGGAGCCCGATACCTCAGGATGCCAGGGCCTCCCTAGATTTTCCTTCATGGCCAGAGGGAGAGGCTTGCCCAGCATACGCTTAGGAGTTGGGGTAGCTTCAGGCTGCGGAGGTGATACAGGATGGGAGCCTCTCAGTATGGCCCTGGCCTGGGCAGGAAGCTGGCACTTGGGACCTGATGGCTGACTCCTGCATTGAGTTCCTCTAAGTAACTCTGGAGCAAGGCTGGGCTTCACTGTGTGTTGGGGTTTCTCTATCGAGGGTCAGTCTTACCTGCCCAGGAYCTGACCCACTTGGCCTGAGAGGTTGGTGGGGGGAGGGGGYAGYGCTGCACCCTTAGGCCTCCTGACTCCTTAGGCGGGAGTTTGCCTCCTTTCCTTAGGTCCTGACCCAGACCAGTATGCACTCCCTCAGGGGGCCCAGAACTAAGTTCTGGGCCAATGCAGTGGAGACTTGTTGTTATGTCCAATGCCAGACTGAGATCCAAGTCCCCAGGAGCAGCCTGGGGTGGCCCTTTATCTGGGAACCACATCCAGAGAGGCAGCTGTAGGGTTCTTCTGCATACAAAGCTGGTCACGCCCTGTACGGCCCCTAATGAGCCCCACATCTGCACAATCCCATCCTTCCCTTTGGCGTTCATTCCCTGATTGATGACAGAGGAGTATGAGAGCCCTAAGGACCTCCGCCGAGCCGAGGAGGGAAGAGCCCAGAGCCAAGGTGGGCGTTCTCCTGCCGGCCTCGCTGTAGGACCCGGCAGACGGGGTCACCCATGCGCTCCCTTCAAATGTTCTCAAAAACATACCTTCCCTTCCAGCTCGGCCTGCCAGGACCCCCGGGGCCACCAGGTCCTCAGGGCCCCCCAGGTCCCTTTATCCCATCTGAGGTTCTGCTGAAGGAGTTCCAGCTGTTGCTGAAAGGTAAGGGCGCCACCCTGTGGGCACAGGTTCTGGTGCAGGCAAACCAGTAGGGCATCTCTGGAGGGTAAAGTTCGGCACCCAGCAAACACCTGCTATGTTGCTTCCCTGTTGGCAGCCCTGCCTGCCATGGGGTGGGAGATATGTGGCAGGTAGAAGCCTCAGAGGGGAAGGCCTTTTATTGTTCTTCACTGGGGACCAGCCCTGCAGCCTGCTGCTGGGGAGTGGCTGTCACTATCTTCTGCCATTGATTGTACCATGGAGAACTGCCGGTGCTTGTGTCGGATGTTAAGTGAAACTGGCAGCTGCCAGGTCAGGCAGCTATGTCCCCAGGCAGTAATGTCCCCAGGCAGGACCGCCAGTCTCAGTCACCACGCTCTAAGGCTACGGCTGGTGAGCAGAGTGGTCCGCTGACCACTTTGTGTCAGGCGCAGTTCGGCAGCGAGAGAGCACGGATCCGGAGCACTGCACCAGGGATCTCACTACACCAGCCTCCGGCAGCCCTTCCCGTGTCCCAGCCGCCCAGGAGCTTGATAGCCCGGACCCAGGGGCCGTGTTAGCTCTGCTGGCTGCGACCTTGGCCCAGGGCCCGCGGGCACCACGTGTGGAGGCCGCGTTCCACTGTCGCTTGCGCAGGGATGTGCAGGTGGAGAGGCGTGCGCTGCACGAGCTCAGGGTCTACTACCTGGTGAGTGGGGATGCAGCTGGCTGGGTGGAGCAGGGTGGGACCTAGGGTGACCTCATCTGTGTGCTCCGTAGCCCGAAGTTGAGGGAGCCTTCCGCCGGGGCCCAGGCTTGAACCTGACCAGTGGCCAGTACACCGCACCCGTGGCTGGCTTCTATGCGCTCGCTGCTACTCTKCACGTGGGTGAGGCCCGGGGCGTGGCAGTGGGAGGGACTGCCCCCTGCCAGGGTGCACGTGACCACCATGACGTGTCTTCCCTGCAGCACTCATGGAGCAGCCAAGAAAGGGTCCACCACGACCCCGGGACCGTCTGCGCCTGCTGATCTGCATCCAGTCTCTCTGCCAGCACAACGCGTGAGTGGGCGCTGCAGCCTGGCCCGTTCTAGTGTAAAGACGTCTCTCCTCCATTTCTACTACCACTGGGGCATGGGGGAACTTGACCCCATCCTACCCTAACTCCTTCCCAGCACCCATGAACAGGCCTGCCCTTCCTTCCTTCCTTCCTTCCTTCCTTCCTTCCTTCCTTTCTCTCTCTTTTTTTTCTTTTTCTTTTTCTTTTCTTTTTTTGTTTTTTGTTTTTTTTTGTTTTTTTGAGACAGGGTTTCTCTGTGTAGCCCTGGCTATCCTGAACTCATTATGTAGACCAGGCTGGCCTCGGACTCAGAAATCCACCTGCCTCTGCCTCCCAAGTGCTGGGATTAAAGGCGTGCGCCACCACCGCCTGGCAAGACAGGCCTTTCTTGATTCCAGGACTCTCATTCAGAGGACAGAGGGAGAGCCATGTCGTTAGGGGCCTTTTGTAGAATTCCATAAGCCCTTCTTTGGTTACCCCCTGTTCCTCCCTCACCTGTGAATGTGCCCCGGTGACTTTTATTGCTGGTGGTGTCCACCCCGCGTGCCTCATTTGGTCCATGAGAGCTGGGACTGTGACCCTCTGCCTGGTCCTTGGAATGGAGGCCAGGCACAGGGCAGGTGCTCTGCAGACCTGGGAGGAGGTGCGAACAGGGGGATGTCTCAGACTTAAGCCGGCTTTGGGTTTCCGGAATCTGCTGGTTTTGTGTGTCCCCTGCCGCCTCCCATCTTGGTTTCCCATCAGAGAAGCAAGCTCTCATGGGCTTGCCTGGTTCTGGCCTTTCCTGTCTTTCCTCCTGAGGACCCAGGTTCAAGCACCGCCTCCTAGGCATGACGGCTCTGGACCTAGCACTTTACTGCTTATGGTGTTGACCACTGAATGATGGCTGCCAAGTGCACTGAGTGACGCTGGGGAGGCCTGGGGACAGGCTGACCCTGTTTCTGTCTTGGGCACAGCTCCCTGGAGACTGTGATGGGGCTGGAGAATAGCAGCGAGCTCTTCACCATCTCCGTCAACGGTGTCCTCTATCTACAGGTGTGTGGGGCTGTGCTCACCAGCAGGGAGGAGGTGTGGGGGTGTTGTTGATGCTTGGGGTCATTGGCATAGCGCCCTAGGACACCCAAGTGTGAGGCTGGCTTGAGAAGAGCCAAGCTTCAGGTCCCATTCTCCCTCCAACGCTTGCCCTGTGTTGGTGGGACAAGTTTCACTTTCAGACCTTCCAAGAATCTGATAATAGACAGACAGGTGCTTCCAGCCGCCCAGGCCCTGCATGGCCAGGAAGGCGGGAGCACAGAACTTGATGACACCTGACCCCTGGGACTGTGGGATGCCCGAGACAGTTATATTCTATGGGGAACCTTAGTGATGGTCTCTTTTGTCACTGTGGTTGGGATTTACTAGAAAGTAAAGAGGTGTGTGGAAGGCTCATACAGCTCTGTTGCGCTCCAGGGTGGGTGGCTTGGCTCAAGCCAGCTGTCTTGCTGTTAGCATGAGTCCCATTGAACTCAAAGAGCATGGTATGCATGTGGGTCCTCAGCAGCGACTTCCCTGTGTAGACCTCAGTCCTTACTCTGGCAGTTTCCAGGGAACGTGATGCCAAGGATATGTGGACCACATTGGGGCAGCCAGAGCAGAGTAATGACGGCTCTGCAGGCTACAGCAGGCCTGAGACAAGCTCTGTGGCAGAGGAACCTGCCGGCCTCTTAAACCTGACCCGGGCCCTGAGCAGGAGCTTGTTCCCATGTACTGAGATGGAAGCACTAGAGAGCAATAGATAAGAGCCAGATGCACGGGGTTTGAGCGCAGGACTATTCTACATTGGCTCTGAACTAAGGTGTGGTCTTCTCCCATGGGGGGTGGAGTAGGCCACGGTACGGACATGACACACGTTACGCACTGCAGGCTGCCGAGGGTCTCTGCTGCAGGACCAGCCTGATAACTGACGTGTGCTCCTCCCTCCAGACAGGACACTACACCTCCGTCTTCCTGGACAATGCCAGTGGCTCCTCCCTCACGGTACGCAGTGGCTCTCACTTCAGTGCTATCCTCCTGGGCCTGTGAGCGGCTGCTGCAGGCTCTAACCCTTACCAAGCAGAGTGGTGACAGTGGCCCTGTGCTCAAGGAAGTCCACTGGACCTCTGCACACACTGGCCATCTCAATACCTCATAGCACGGCCACTGCATTCCTGCAGAGGCGATGGAAGCGGGCTCGCCCAGAACCAGCAGCAATTTGTGAATATCCTAAGCCCGGCTTGGCTCTTCTGGGAGCACCCAGCATACTTGGTAACATTTGCTCTATCCCCAGCTCCATACAGGCTCGAATTCCTTCCTGTGGCCCAGCAAGCCAGCCAGGCCACTCACTACCTGGGACAACTCAGCCTGCACAGAGCAGGGCTATAGGGGAATGATGTGGGTCCTTAGTGCTTAAGAGGGAATCAGACCTTCTTGGACCAGGCACTGTCTACCTGGGTTCCTATCCTGGAACATTTTCTATGTCTCTGCCTACAGTACAGCCTCAGGGTCCTAGGGACTTCAGGGGCCAGTGATCCTGGGCCTGGCAGCGGCGTCTGTGTCTGGGGTAAGCAAGATAAACTGCAGGCCCCTGGTGAGCACCCTAGCTTACTAGAGCTGTATTCCTCTGCCCCCTCTCACTGACAAGGCCATCCTCATCCTCCCCTAAGGCTACCAGCCAACTCCCCAACCCTCGGAGGCTCTGGCTCACTGCTAAGGCCCACATAGGGCACCTGTTCACAAGTTTCCCCCCTGAGACTCCATTGCAAAGGGGGTGACCTGGCTGAATGGACAGCTCAGTGATGAAGATGGCTGAGGACTCTTCCCGTGAGAAGTTGCAGGGCTGTCAGCCTGCAGCCTGTTTCAGGGCACTTTTCCTGTTATTAATGAAATGTGGGACCAGCCCTGAATGGGCACTGCAGAGGACTGAGCCCTCCAAGTCCCGACGGCCTGCTGATGAAAGAGCTGACAACCAGCATGGGCCCACCACCAGCTGCTTTGGGGTCTCGGCCTGGCAGGGGTGCTCAGCCTGGGACAGGATAGCTCCAGCTGCTTCACCTAGCAGCTGACGCCAGCATGGGGGTGTATCGGAACACCCCTTTATAATCAGGCCTGTCCCCAAATCAGGCTGCTGACACAGAGCAACAGGTGCACGGGGGCCGTCCGAGAGCAGGCCTGGCCCGATTCTCAGTAGGGCTGGTACCCACCCTACCAGGAAGCACTGTGCTGGCCTGGGTCCTGACTCCCTGGCACTCTGATAAGGACATGAGGTGGACACACCCCACTCTTCTCTGGATTTCACTTTGTATCCAGTGGGCACAGACATGTTAGTGACGTTATCTTCTACCCTTGAGAAGGCCACATAAGCACGTATCTTCCCTTCCAACAACTGTGTTACCCAGCAACTTAAAAGTATTTATTGTGTCATATTGCTAGGCAGAATATATTTATGTAACGGGTCACACAAAGCCGTAACGATGAAGGGCAGGCCCGAGAAGCATGACCCCCTCTTTCCAGCTCACCAAAGCCCATGAGGGGTCAGCTCTGGAAAGCAAGGGAGAAATGCCTTCCGTCTTGGGCCTCCATGGAGGGTAGCAGGAGAGGCTCTTACTGACCAGGAAGGCCACAGTGCCAAGAGTCACCCAGACAGAAGCACTTGGGGACATGGGTCACAGCCTGTGGGGCACTCAATGATTCTTGGGTTGCTATAAGAAATTGCTAAATTAAACTTTCGCTTTCTGGTGAGTTGGTATTCTCTTCCTGTATGCCAGGCTGAACAAGCTCACTGGACCCACAGTGTTCTTTTGAAAAGGTTTTATTGCTCTTTGTATGTAGGACATGCAGAGGTCGACCTAGGGCGTTCCTCGGGAGCTAAGCACTTTGTTTTATGGGGACAGGATCTTACTAGGTCCCAGATGCAAGGTCTGAGGATCTGCCTGTTCCCACCAGAAATAGGATTATAAACCATGTGCCACTGCACTTGGCTTATGTGGATGCTGGAAATTAAACTCAGGCCCTCATGAATGGCAAGTACTTTCATCAAATGAGCTGACTCCACCTCCCTAGTGTGTTGGGTTTTTTTGTTTTGTTTTGTTTTTTGAGACAGTGTCTCAGGCATCCCAGGCTGGCCTCCAAGTGGCTATAGTGGAGGGTGGCCTTCCAGTTCTGATCTTCCCGCCTCTAATCAAGTGCGAGACTATAGGATGTGCTGCTAGGAAGTCCCTCCCCCATGCTCTGCCCTCCCCGAGCGGGCTCTTACCGTGGAACCCAGGCTGGCCTTCTGAGTGTTTATATTTAGGGACATTTGTATGCATTCAATTTCTATTTATGGCTTTTCCATGACAGACCCTAAGAAGTCATCTGTGGTTTGTAGAGGATATTTTGAGGTCCTTGTAGCATCCTCATCCACAGCACATTTTCTAACTGGCCAATAGGTGATATGTCTGTGGAGAAGGACAGTGACTGTTATAAAACAGGCCTGGAAAGACAGCTGTGCAGTATTACAGCCCCCAGCCCATGTTTATTCACAATCTGCAAGAGCTCTTCACTACAAAGCCCCGGCACTGATGTTCCTATACAGAAGGTGTTTAGAGACAAGTTAGAAAGTTCTTCGGGGGCCAATCATGCCCAGAGGTTCCCTGCCATGTGTTAGACCATCCACCCAGGCAGCAGAACCAAGCACTCAGCTGTCCTGAGATTGACAGTCTGATGCTGTGGTGGGTGGTGACAGCTGAGTGAAAGCCAGGATGACAGTCATCCTCCCAGGGGTCATTTCAGGGGAACAGGAAGGAGCTGAAGGTAGTTGTCTAGGGACCTGTTGAGACTGGCATGACTCATCTAGGGACCCCATTTCAGCCACACCCAGACTCCAGCCAGAAATGTGCCCGATTATCATCCTGTCATCCTACTGCAAGGTCCCACTTCCCCAAAGGGTCACAATGAGAGCAAGAGCCTGTGAACTACTAACAGGTCATCATGAGCTTGTCCAGGATGCCCATGATGGTTCTGACAAGGACAGATCCAGAGCACATTCTAAAGCAAACACAGTTAACTCAAGACCAGTGACTCAAATAACTAGGAAAAAAGAAACCTTTATTTACAAGCATGGAAGTCCCACAGGAGTACACACAGCGTGCTCAGACAAAATGGACCTGCAAGTGAAAGCACACGTGCAGTGTGCCGGTCTCAGTGTCCTATCCTCACCACCATCACCGTCACGTTGTCTGCTGAGCCCCGCTGCACTGCCTTGTTAGCCAGCCTGTTACACGCGGCTTCATAGCGGGCGTCAGCAGCAGGCTTCCCTTCTCGGGCCTGGATCTTGTCATCCTACCAAAGGGATGGGATCTGAGTGAACAGGCACCAGCCTGTCATCCTATCAAGACACTGCAGCCAGGGCAGGGCCTGCTCTGTCCCTAACAGGCTGGCAGGACAGTGACCGGTGAGGCCCACGACAGGGCTCATGCTGAGGGAGGTCAGAGATTATTCCTGACACAGGGATAAAGCAGCTGAGACAAGTGGCACACCCTCTAATATGTCTCACCTCGAGGCAGGACAAGATGAAGTTCACAGCTTCTTCTGGGGTAAAAACCTTGAAGAGCCCGTCGCAAGCCAGCAAAATGAACCTAAGGCACAAGGAAGAAACAAGGGCCTCAGCCACAAGCTCCTGAACAGGAGAGTCACCTGAGAGCTCAGTGAGGAGTGGCTGGCTGCCTAACGCTAGGGAAAGCCGTGGATCCACTCAGTACCCTAAACATAGAATAACAGCACACATGTGCAATCTCAGTCCTCTGAAGGCAGAGAGAGGGTCAATCTGGCTACACAGCAAGTTCGACATCAATAGGGTTACAGGGCAAGTTGTCTCAAAAGACCCAAACCAGCCAGGCTGGGTGGAGCATGCCTTTAGTCCCAGTGCTCAGCTGGCAAAGGCAGGTGGATGGCTCTCAAGGCCAGCGTGGTGTATATAGTGAGACCCTGTCTCGAAACATAAAAGAAGGAGCTGGAGAGATGGCTCAGCAGTTGGGAGTACTGACTACTTTTCCAGAGAACCCAGGTTCAATTCCCAGCACCCACTTGGGAGCTCACAACTTTAACTTCAGGATCTGACACCCTCACACAGACATATTGCAGGCAAAATAACAATGCACATAAAAAAATAAAAATAAAAAAAAAAACCAAACCAGTAGCACTGTGCCTGCCCAACAACTCAATGGCCAAGAAAAATGTAAAGCAACAGAATTTGTGTAAGGAAGCTGAGACTCTTTAAGATGAGTTGCGGTTTAAGGAGGGATGCAGTATACCACAGAGGGACGTTCTCCCCGCCTATAAGTAGAATCACGGAGAGCTCATGACGAAATGCTGCATTCTGGTACCTTAGGGACAACCATGGCAGCAGGTGTGATAGAGACCTAAGCAATCGTCCTAAGGGCAGCGTCCTAAGGGCAGCGCCCTTGGGTGGTGCTTTACTGCTGAGGGTCTGAGATCCCAGCGTGGATATCCCCACTTTCTGGTCTGAACACAGCTCACTGTTCCTGAGACGCCCAGAAGAAGCCCCTGAGCATCTTTGTGGTTTGGGGGAAACCATTGTCCTCCTGGCCTGGCTTTAAACAGCTACCTGCTTTTGTTCCCTACCCTGTCCAGAGTCTCCATTTTCTGGCAGGGCACTTACCTAGCCGTATTTTGTGAGCACACAAACTGAGGTTGAGACACGGTGGGGACAAGTCTAAGCAGGCTACTCTTTCCAGTAGTTTTCAGTCAGACCCAGAATAGTTAATCTCACATCTCACAGACATGTGTTTAGCACAGCATTGTCATTACACACCRTTGCTGTCATGGTTGTCCCTAAGGTGCCATGCTATGAGATTGTCTGCCCTCATCTAGGGCAGAGAATGCTGTAACCCTACAGGGGCCTCCAGAAACATACTCCAAGACCTCAGAATAACGGACAACGTGGCCCAGGCAGGCAGGTGCGGGAGCACGGCTCTTCTCAGCAGGCCTGGGGCTGTGCCTAGAGGCTGCCAAGTGGCCTCTATGCTCTGCCCACCCTTCCCCCCCTTAACTCAGTCCTGTTCTCCTGAACTCCTTCCATTCCTTCTGCTCATAGCTCGGCTCGGCCTTCCCCATCCTGCTAGGGTCAGGAGAGCTGCTGCCTGCCCTTAGCCACTCTTGCTGGGTTCCCTGTGCTACCCTCACAAGCCTGTGCATAGTCTTGATCTACCTGCAGCAGGAAGTCCTTCTCAGCCATCCAGTCCTTCATCCTATGATTTTCTACATTTATAAGCTGAAGCCCAAATGCCTTGGCAACCCCACAGATCCTGCTCAATTTGTCCCCACAACTTCCCACTCCCCCTCCACCCACCCATCCCTAGCCACCAGTGCCAGCGCAGGCCTGACATGGTCTGAATAGTCCCTGTGGAATGGGTACCTCGCCCCCACACTGAGGCCCCCAGCGCAACACCTACGCTCCTGTGATAAAGCAAGCACCCATCTCATTTGCTTCCTGACCACCGTGGATCCCATGAAACCAGAACCCACAGGGCCAGGCACTGCATAACCCTCCCCAGCTTCTCCCAGCAAAGGCTGAACACAGATCGGAGGAAAGTCAGAAAGAGAAACAAGCCCCTATATGTGTATACCCACGCTTTTAGTGACCATTTGCTTTTACCTGTCATTGGGGGTCAGCTGGCAGCGTCTGATATCAGGCACAGATGTGACCCCACAACGTTTGTACTGCCCATCTCCAATGGAACGAGATACCTCCAGCACGCCCAAGACACGCCCATCTCTAAAATGAGGGGAACAATGTCAGACTCTCACTTGACTGATCGCTGGTCCCCGAAAGCAGAAACTGAGGGTCTGAGCACTCATATAGGAAGCAGCCCCAAGCTTCAGATGTTAGCCATATGCAGACCCTTCCTACTCTAGTCCTCACAAGCTAAGACTCCTGCTCTTCCTGGGTGTGGGGCTTAAGGCTCCTGAAGAAAGTGGGAGACCACTGACTCTTCAGCATGTGGGAAAGGGGAAGAACACTCCACCCTGGAGAAGAGCAGAAGCCCAAAGCCAGGGTGTGAATGCTCGTTATAGATAGCGATAAGCTTTGGTCCCCAAGGGCCATGACACTAGTACTTAGTCCCAGGTGCATGACGCTGATGGACTGCAATGTCAGTGTCTTCAGAAAGCTGCCAGGCTAGACCCTTCCTTGTAAAAGAAAAGCAACCCTCTCTCCATGCTCTCCGAGGAACCTCTGCTGTGCACTGCCTTGCACTACTAACAGGCTGGTCTTTGTGTCACTGGTCAATGGACACCACACTGCTGCCCTCTTGTGGCTACTGTTAAAGCAATGTAGGAATGGTTCTCAACCTTCCTAATATTGAGATGCTTTAGTACCTCAGGCTGTGGTGACACCCAATCACAAAATTATTTTGTTGGTATGTAATTTTGATACTGTTATGAATCATAATGTAAACATCTGCTATGAGACCCCTCTGAA
Source organism: Apodemus speciosus (assembly GCA_002335545.1). NCBI lineage: Eukaryota > Metazoa > Chordata > Mammalia > Rodentia > Muridae > Apodemus > Apodemus speciosus. Next base: position 55,754 of record BDUI01009801.1, on the reverse strand, counting down.
AGGGTCGTTCAACCCAGAGATCATGACCCATGGGCTGGGAACTGCTGCTGTACAGAAATCTGGTGTTGAGGCCTATGTGACCCCATGTAACCTGGAAGAACTGCAGTCTCCACAGTGGCTGCCTCTCTCTCCATCCCCAGCTCTCAGACAGCTTATAGAAGAAAGCCTTCAAACTTCAATTTCAAAACACCCTAGAAGCTTAGCTAAAAGGAGATTTTTGAACATTCATCTCCAACAGAACAAAAAAACCTTAAAGGACGAATTATAGAAAGAACCAGAAAACATTTGTGGTCACATTCAGAAGGCAATGTCGTGAAGCCCTCACTTAGCTCTGGGCACACAAGTCTCTAGTCACATGGCCGTTAAAGACAGTGGCAAGTGAACTGAGAAGGCACAGCAGAAAGCCACAACCCTGTGTCAGCAATAGCACACGCTGAAGGCGTCCTTTTACTAACTTTTGAGAGAGCCTCACCACATTGCATAGGCGGACCCTGAACTGAACTCAAACACTCTCCTCCTGTCTCAACCTCCCAAGTACCCGAAACTACAAGTATTCGCATGCCTAGCTCTGAATCTGGTCTACTAACCACTGGAGGCTTTCTCTCTGGAAGCTCTAATTTATTCGGGGCCATAGAGAGCGGTATATAAACTGGGCATGCTAAGGCAGGCCAATAATTCCAGAAGGGAGGAGCTGGAGGCAGGAAAATCAGGAGTTTAAGGCCGGCTTTGGCTACAGACTGAGGTGAGGCCAGCCTGGGCTAGATGAGAGCCTGTACAAACCAAACAAGGGCAGTATGAGAGAAGCCTCCCAGACACACTGAATATAGCTGAGTGGTAAGTACTGACTTGAGACTGCAGGTTTTGTCTTTCCACCTTTACCGAGACATTATCCACGTGCACTGCCAGGCCCGGGAGTGGACCTCACTGCACATTAATCCTCGAGAGAGTAGAGGCCCGAGTTCCCGGGCTCCCACAGATGCCCTGGGTACCTGACGTTCCCTCCAGCCTTCTGTATTCTCATGCGCTCTTCATACTGAGTTGGGTTGTGCTCTTTGCTGAGGCTTAAGGCTGCATGCTTTTGACTTTCCTCATTGTATCGACACAGGATTGCCTGGGAAGACAGAGATCGCAAACCATGGAACTCAGTGAGCAGCATGTAGGACTCATTTGAAGGAAGACTCACGACGACTTCACATTCGGTTGCCTGCTGACATTCGGAAGATCAGAGAATCCGGCATCAAAGAAATAGCAAACAGGAAGCTGTTCTCACTCTCAGGTGAGAACTCCCCAGTTTTGGTGTCCATTCTGGCATAAGCCTTGCTGGCTGACTGTAGCCAGTCTCTCAAATGGCCACTGTTGGTGGCATCAGTGACAAAGAAGTCTGAGTTTATCCACAGGAGGTGAGGATAAGCACACGCTCCGTGTGTGCTCCCGTGACCATGGTTACTGGGTCTGTTTCACAGAGGACACTGAAGCCCAGAGGAGTAATTTGCCTAAAGTCACATGAAGAAGCAGGTTTCACACTGGTCTGAGTTTGAAGAGTTTGGGGGTGGAGGGGGTGGAAGGGAGGATACATTCTTCCTCCTGTTCTGGTCTGAGTCACTTGTTCTAAACACTTATATGCTAGAACTTGTCTACAGAGGCTCCCAGGAACCTGAGTCCCCTGAGGACAGGCTGTCACCTCAGTTTACACCTTAATTCCTAGTGATGAGCCAACCCCAAGCACCAGAGGAGGAGCGGTAGAGGCTGCTCAGTGTGAGAGGTCACTGGCAACTGAAGGACACAGGGCTGGGTGGGAAAGCAGCACACTTGACCCTAAGGCCACTCCCTACAGCACCTGACCTGTCCCTGGACTCCCGTGCTGCACAGGCGCGTGGCCTTGTACTTCCCTTTCATAGCTTTCAAGCTACTCTGCAGTCGAAGAGTTAATACTTTCATTCAATACCAACTATGTCAGAAAAACGAGGATTACTTGCACATAGATTTCATTTAAAAAAAAAACAAACCAAAAAATCATATTGGGGGCTGTGGGGGGGGGGATACAGGATCTCAGTGTTAAAACAGACAGCTCAGGGTCCTCTGGACAAACAGACTGCCCTTGCTCAGCTGCTGATTCCTTCACAGGTGCACACTGGAACATGCCCCGCTAGAAGGCCCAAGCAGCCACCAACACTTTAACTTGAAGTTCTCTCCTTGAGACATGCTGTCACCTATGCAGGTGGCTCCGATCCACATACCCGACTATCTCCAAGGTTGGCGATATACAGGATATTGTCCACAGCCAGGACACACGTGGCAGTGGACCCGTCTTTCCAGGCAGGCTTCCTGGGGACACACATCAGAAACGCAGTCACTACTACTGGCGAGTGCCCAGGGCCTAACTTACAGAGCTAAGCAGCAAGTCTGCCAGACTAAAGCAGAGTGTATCCTTTGAACTATCCCACAGTCTGCAAATAGCTGGTGTCCCCAGATGCTCCTACATCAGAAGTTGGAATCCCATGGTGACACTATTAGGAAGTACTATGGACCTCTAGGAGATGGGGCCTTATGAGAGATCTTAAAGGTCACTGTGAAGGTTTCCTCATAAGGAGTGTGGGATCTTACTGCAGTCTTTCAAGGGGACTGTGGGGCTCGGGCCCATTTTCCCTGTCTCTTGTTGTCTGGCTCAGAAATGAGCACGCGTGCTGATACTTACTGCCACCATGATGTGCTACATGAATCAAAGGTCCGAACTAATTGTGCTGCCCTACGCTGCGCCTCAGGTCCAGGACAGTAAGCTAAATCAAAGCTCTTTATTTCGGGTGTGGAGGGACCACACACCTTTGGTTCTCTCCAGAGGCAGGCCGAACTTTTGAGTTTGAGGCCAGCCAGGGATACAGTGAAACCCTCTCTCAAAACCAAACAATTCTTCCTAGGATAGCTCACGTCAAGGGCTTTCATTACTGTGATGCAGAGATACACACATCTTTTCCCTTCTTATATGTATGAGTGTCTTGCCTGCATGTATTCAAGTGCATACCTGCTGCTCCTGAAGACCACTTAAGAGGACATTAGATCCCTGGGAAATGGAGTTACAGAAAATTGTGAGCCACTGTGGGAGTGTTGGAAACTGAAGCTGGGTCCTCTAGAAGAGCAGCCTGTGTTCTTAACCACTGAACCATCTCTACAGCTCCAACATACATTTTTCTAAAAAGCATTTTTTCTATTTTATAAAATTTATTTACTTAAATATTATTCTATGTTTGTGCATGGTGTGTGGCATGTGCCAGTGCGTGGAGGGAGACCTCCCTTTACCCTATGGACCTGAACTCAGGGTATGAGAATTAGAGGCCGTCATCCTGACTGGCTTCCCACTGTCCCCACATCCTCCTTAGTTAATGGTTGTAAGAACTCAGACATGGTGCTGGGCACTCCTGAGACAGAAGGCATTGTGCTAAACAGTACCACAGACCTAAGTGCTCAGGCAAAGCGCACCGGGCATTTTGCAGGAGCTATACTCACTGGCTTGAAGCCTGTTTCAGGAACTCTTCATCGGTGTGCTTAAAAGTATCGAGTAGGCACCTCTTCACAGTCTTCTCCACACTGATTACATCTCCTGGTAGAGAAGGGTCAAACAGTAATCTTTCAAGAGGAGAAGGCTGCTGCTCTCTCTGGTTCTGTTGGTTTTCACATATAAACTTTATTTCTAAGCATGTCCTTGTCAATCTATTTTCTACCTGTAGGAGTGCCATGTAAATTCAGTTGTACTGGTTTCCCCAGCATGGAGGCAGACAAGACACTAACCACATTGCAGACACTTAACAAGAAGCTAAAACCCCTATGTTCCTTTAAAAGCCAAAGAAGTGGTTTTTTTGTTTTGTTTTGGGTTTTTTTGGTTTTTGTTTTTTTCTTTTTGGTAACAGGGTCTATAGCCCAGGCTGGCTTCAAACTCACTGTGCAGCTGAAAATGATTTTTGAACTTCTGATGTGCCTTAATGAACCATAATTCCCAGTATCCATGGTTCTGTGTATTGAATCTAGGGCCTTCTGAATGCTATTCAGGTAAACTATCAATTGTGCAATGTCCCCAAACCATCAATGACTTTCTGCCAAAGCAAAACACTGAATCTGACAGATTCAGCCATGAAAACAGCAGAGGCAAGTTGAATGCCCACAGATTCAGTTCTCAGTCTCACCTTTAGGAAATTTCCTGATTAAGTTCTGGTGCAAATTCTGTGCAGCAAATTTCGAGGCTCGAATTCCTCCATGTCCATCAAAAACAGCAAAGTATGAAACCCGAGTACTAGAAGAACAAATTAAAAGTTAACTGTATCCTAAAAGCAATGAATACACCTCTTTACTGAAGCTTGCTTTTATGAGTTTTGAGATGGGGGCTCCACATTTAGCCCAGTCTGGCCTCCATTACAGAGCCTCATGCCCCTGTTCAGAAGTGTGGAGATTACACAGGTAATCTCACCGCACTTAGCCTCATTAAAGCTTTGAAGTCTCATCTCAAGCAATAAACACGAAATTCACATTGTTGAGATACCTGTCACACTGACATGTGGGGAAAAACATTTAAGAGAGTGAGGTAAGTTTCATCCATTTTCATTGTTAGACACTCAAATTTGAGTCCAGTATAGTAGCTCACACCTGTTATCCCAGAACACAGGAGGCTGGAACATGAGAAATGCTAAGAGTTTGAAGCCAGCCTGGACTAAATTGTGAGTTCTGCCTGGCCTACAGACTGAGACCCTGTCTTAAGACACAAAACAAACAAAGCCACGTTTGTGTCACACACTGAGCTGGGGCTGGAGAGACGGCTGGCAGTCACAAGCACTTACTGCTCGTACAGAAGAGCCAGGTTCCGTTCCCAGCACCCACTGCTCCAGCTCCAGGGAATTCAAAGCCCTCTTCTGACCTCTCTGGGTACCAAGCATATATGTGGTGCATACACATACATGAAGATAAAAACTTATACATATAAAATAAAATTTATAAACTAAGGTATATAATTTCTCAGAGAAATTAAAATTCAGAACTTTTATCCCATTTAAATCACTTTGTTAACAAATGAAAAAAGTTACTCATCCAATACTTGTCAAAAATGTTCATAAGAACAAGGGAGAAGTTTCAGGATTGTTGCTTAAGTGTTGATTAATATCTAACTTCAAAGCTTATGCTAATCTTATTATTCCTATTTTCTACCAACTTTTGTCAGAAAAACCACATAAATGGTAAAAGCCATTTTTAAAAAAAAAATCAGAGGCAAATGTGTAGCCTGCGCCTTGATCCCAGCACCCGGGAGGCAGAGGCAGGTGGGCCTGTGAGTCCAAGTGGGAAGAGTGAGCCAGCTGAGGTTAGAGTGCTACCATGTCTCCAGAAAATAAAAAACCTTACCTTAGAGCCAGCTCGATGGTTAACTGGGTAAATGGCTTGAAATCCTGACAACCTGAGTTCACTCCCTGGTATCCACGTAATGGTGGATAGAGAAAACCAACCCCACAAAGTCACCCACTGACAACTACACAGGTCATGTATGCACCTTCCTGCATCGTAAATGTACACAATAATTTTAATTTAAAAAACTGTATCAGATAGAAAACTACTTATGAATGATGACATTTAGGGTTAAGATCAACTTTTCTTTCAAAGTTTTTTGCATTCCTTTGATCAATAAGAGCACTGATCAAAGGCTTCCTTCCGTTCCTAGTGTGCGCTACTTTCTTTTTCTCTTCCAGGTCATTTTGACTATTTTGGTCTTTCTGGGCCCTTATCTATCTGGGTTTGTTTTGGAGGCAGAGCCCTCTCGGTTCTAAGGCTTTCCAGGAACTTGACTGAGTGCTGGGATTCAGGACAGGATGACAAGCATGTACCACCACTCCCACACTTCCTGCAGACTTTACTCAGGGACTTTCAATGCATCCACTCTCTGGGACAGAGTACAAGCACTCAGCCTAAAGCTGATCAGTCACTGTGAGGGTACAACTGCATGAAGTCCACAGCAGGGGAGGCAGTTCTACCTCAGTGGCCCTCAGGTGCACCCCTGATGAGATGGAGGCTGGTCAAACCTTTGCTGAGGGCAGTCCTGTGTTTACAATACAATATTCTTGTCTCCATCCACCAAATACCAATAGCCACGGCCTGCTCTACTGTGACAACAAAAATATCCTCAGATGGTAACAATTATCTCAAAACTATTCTCCCATCTAAGATCCGCTGATGCAAAGGTCATACATCAGTCTGTCTTGGAGACGCATCCTCACACAGTCCAAAGCTTAGCACACCAACCAGGCCTGCTGGAATGGAGACACTCACATGAGAGATGACGGAGGACTACACTCCTGAGTGATATCGTTCAGGATGACGTGGGCATCCTGCATCTCTTCCCTCTCACCCTTCCGCTCTGCCACATAGCCTTTCAGACCAAAGATCACCGAAGAGGCTGAGGAAAGAAAACAAAAAACCAATACAAAACTGTGCCTCACCCTCTAGAAGCCCTAGTCCCAGAGCAAATAAGAGGAACTATGGCAGCCTTGCTCAGCAACATCACTGTGGTAGAAATAAGCAATATTCCCTCAAGGCATTGCCCTGGAGCCACATCAGGGTTCTGCCAGAAAGCCTGGAGCTGTGACAGACATGTGAGATCAGTGGTGAACACAGACAGAAGAGCTCCAGCTAAGGAGACCAGAGTCAGGGAAGTGCGGCTAAGTAAGGATCTGGGAAAGAGATCCCCAAGGGCAAATTTAATCTGGTGACAATTTAATGAGGACATAAAAACTCCCGCTTCAAGAACTTCAAATCAGTAGACTTGCCAGCCATGTTGCTGGAGACCCTGAAAGTCTGAGTCTGTATGCTCTAGGCTGCCAACCATGATAACAGCCACTTTCCTTCAACTGAGAGGGAGAGGGCAGGGCGTCTGCTGTGGCACAGAATGCTGTCGCGTTAGAGGCTGCCGAGTGTAAGTTCTCTACAGACCTGGAGCACTTCTAGAAGAGATGCCTTTGGCCATGTCCCAGTAGCACTACCACATTAGTGCCACTGCTGCCACTGAGGCGAGTATTTGTAGAAGTAGTGAAAGTTTTCAGTTATTTCTGTCAGTACAGAAAGGGAAGTCTACAGCTATTTTTATTAATCAAAGCTATCAAGAGTTTTTAAACATAGACTAGTAGTCAGAAAGAATGGATGGTCAAAAGCCAGCCATTTCTGAAGAGGACTAAGAAAAAAACATATGTCCTTCTCAATGCTGAGGAACAATATGATTTCCTGTCAGGCCAGGCAAGTATTTGAAAAGCACAGGCAGTCTTACATATCATTTGCAAAAGGGGGCCAAGCCCACTTCTTACACTCAGAGAAGTGCTACAGTTAGAAGCGGACACTGGCTTTGCTCTGGGATGTTTAAGGTATAAAATCTGATACATTTGTTTTCAAACTGTCTGAAAACCTTTACAAACTTTCTTTTCCACAAGCTCTTCACCGCCATTCTTCTCTTCCTCGGGGGCTTTCCTCTTTGCTCCTTTCCCTTCATTCTTCACCACCTGGGAATCTGATGTGGCAAGAGAACCTAGAAATGAAGTAAAAGCCAGACAGACACAGCTGTAGGCTGCAGAGCTGCCAGCAGGCCGAGCTCCACCCGCTCTAGCCTAGAGACATGAATGCACTTTAGGCATGGACCAGCACACAGACGGCGCCCAGGCTACAACTTCTGGTTAGACAGAGCACAGGGCAGCATCCAGGCAGAGTCAAGAGTCTAAGAGTGTCTGCCCAGGAGATTTCTCAGTAGCAGAGCCTATTATACAAACTTAACCTTCTAGTCTGTAGCACAGTCATGATGTACTTCATCCACAGACCCTTAGTGACTAACAGGGACATTTCCAAAAGCTGCAGCAAACTTGTATGTTCCTGAACAAGTGCAAACAAACAACACACTTATAAAGGCTACCTGAAAAGCACACACAGAGTGCCGCTGGAGCTGCCTCTACCTCTGTATCGAGCAAACCTAGCCGCACCAGCAGCACTCAGGTGTTTGGAGACTAAGGTCTAGCTTCAGTTTCTATTCCTCCAGCCACAGTTTCTTCATAACACGGTGAGAGTACCACCTCCAGAGACTGTGTGAACACAGATAGGGACAAGAAACAAACCATCCACTGTGGTGGCTGTTACATAAAACGTCTGAAAGTGCTCTCCGAATGAGTGGCTACTCATTCAACCCACTTGTTGGCAAAAAGAAAAAGCTCTGTGCTAAGACTCATCTCCTTGCAAAAGAGCGTATCCACAATGGTATTACAAAATGCATGGCACGCCGCATAAAAAAGAACAACTCAGTGTGAAGATGTGACGGGCGATTCTAAGTCTCTCAGTGTCCCTCCATCGGCATCAGGCTGCTTACTCTTTGGGCTCCAGTTCTCCTTCCTAATTGCAAAATAGAGAAGTCACTGCTCTTGACGGCCTCTAGGTGAGCTCCACTGCACCACAGAATGCGTGCTGAATGTTAAAGACTCTTCACTAGGACCTGTCTTACAGACTCAACTCCCACAAATTATCTGCCCTCTTGAGAAGAATCTGAGTACCAGATTATACATGCTGTGTAAGTCTTCTGCTATGAGTCCCTAGTCCTGAAAACTTTGGGATTCTCATAGAAGGCAATTAAATGTTTTTTTTTTTTTTTTAAAGCAATCCTACTGATTTCAAGGGGATTTAAAAAAGCTATTTGGAAAAGTAGTAAATGTCCTATRCAGCAACAAATGGAACTTTTAACCCCCCAAAAAACAGTACCACCTGCGGCCTCTCCCAGTCCCCACACAGCAACTCCAGGTAAGAGGCTATTTATCAACTGATGGAATAACCAGTCTGTAGCTGTAACACAGCAGTGTACCCATCATGCTTCCCTTCTGACAGAATACTGTCATGAATCTGTGTCGGGCAAATCAGAGTGACAGACTGAAATTTTAAAAAAAGTTAATATGAAAGTTCAGCGTGAATTTCTGACCTTTTAAATGATTGTTATTATTTTGAGACATGGTCTCATGTAGCCCAGGCTAGTCCTTCTGCTTTAGCCTTCTGAACAGATATTACAGGCAGGAGCCACATGTCTGGATCTTCAGCCTAGTACGTGAAGGCCAAGTTAAGGACAAGAAACAAAATGGCTGATATAGCACTGAAGTCTCTAATCTCTTCTTCTGAGAGTGACCGTTCAATTTGAATAGATCATATCTGCACTATACTTTAATGTCATTCAAAATCCTGCTAAAACCTGTGCACACAGTTTACATAGTGGCAAAATTATCTCCAGCCACACCTCGAAATTGTTTGCCTACCTGAATTGCCACTGGCAGCAGGTGGAAGATCATCAAAGAGTAAAGGTCCCCCAGATCCTGAAACACAGAAGAACCCGAGTGAGTCCAAGACAACAAACCAGGCTTCAGTTTCAGAATCCATCCCACCAGGACACCTGTGCAGCGGCTTATCGAGACAGATTCAGAACTTGAGTCAATCCAGTGCAACTCAGTCTGCAGGGAATCATATATCCGGAACCTATTTTAAAGTCCTATGATTTCAAAGGAAATACAGTCTGTCTTAAAAGAGCTGAATCTGAATTTCACTTCTACTAGTAACATCCTGAACTGAAGCAGAGAAAAGGCTCGTCCTGTTCATACGGCACTTCTCAGGGCTGCTTGCTGCAGGTCTTTCTGCCTTACCTGCGGCCATGTGTTCAAAACTTAAAGACAGCCAACACCTAAAACATCTGTGTGTTAAAAATGGGGGAAAGGGAGAGAGATTGAGACAACTACACTCCCAGGATGAGGCGACGTTGACACACACCTGGGAAAGCCTGAAGACTGTACCTGAGTCAGTACTGCTGGCCGGGGGCAGGTCCTCAAAGAGCACGGGTCCTTCCTGTGCCTCTTTCCCTAAAACAGAAAACCTGGTTTTAGCGCAGATGGTCACCCAGGAGAAAGGTCTAGAAAACACACCTGTGCCCACTCCTGCTATGAGGTATGTTGCCATGAGTTCAACTTTCTCATTTCTGTTAAGCAGACATATCTTTTTTTTAAGTCTCTTCAGTACAGCTATTCACTATAAAAACAATGAAATGACACCCTAGCAGGTGCCAAATTTAAAACATATTTGGCTTTCTTTTCTTGGGGGGTGGGGTGGGGTTAGGAGTCTCACAATATAACCTTGGCCTGAAACTGACAATGAAGACCAAGCTGACCTCACACTCACAGAGATGCTCCTGCCTCTGCCTCCTGAGTGCTGGGGTAAAGGTGTGCATGCACTGCCATCGCTCCTCTCCCCTTCCCTTCTATCGCCAACACTAAGTGTGGAGTGCACGCTGAGTGCGGAGCGCAGCTGCGTGAGGAGTGCCTGCTGAGTGCAGAGTGCAGCTGAGTGCGGAGCGCAGCTGAGGGCGCAGTGCACGCTGAGTGTGGGGTGCACGTTGAGTGTGGACTGCAGCTGAGTGTGGGGTGCACGCTGAGCGTGAACTGCACGCTGGGTGTGGGGTCCACGCTCAGTGTGGGGTGCACGCTGAGTGCGGGGTGCAGGTGAGTGTGGACTGCAGCTGAGTGTGGAGTGCAGGTGAGTGTGGAGTGCACGCTGAGTGTGGAGTGCAGGTGAGTGTGGACTGCAGCTG
>BDUI01009801.1:29341-45129 GCA_002335545.1 Apodemus speciosus | reverse complement strand
GCTGAGTGTGGACTGCAGCTGAGTATGGGTTCTACCACTGAACTACACAAGGCAGGGCTGAGAAGCAGAGGGAGCCTTCAAAGGCCCGTGGGAAATACCGAGTGTGATTTTGGTGACTTGTGCAACAGGGGAGAATCTGTTATAACATGGTGTCACCAGCAATGAATCAATAGAGAAAACTTATCCCACAGCTGAAGACGGACAGGTCTCAGAAGAAAGCCAAGGAATGTTTCTGGTTTTATTTTTTTTTCTTTTCTTTTTAATCTAAAAATCTAAAGATTAAATTCTAGATGTCTTATGTCCCATTATCATTTTTCACATAAAATGTAATCATTATTCCTTACTCCCCAGCTTCTAAAACTCTTCCAAAATTCTACTTAAACTATTAAACATATAAACCGACACACAAGAACCTAGGGAAAAACATGCTGATGGCAAGGGTAAGCAGACTCCTTACCTACACTTTCCAGATTCAGTTATGCAGTATCAATAGCAGCCCAATTGTGTTAAATGAGAAACTATCAAAAGAACTCATTTTCAACTGCACACCATTCTAAGTTAGCGTGATGAAACTTGAGCCATCCCTAAGCCTACCCACTTATCTCAGCATCCAGGTCATATTTGCTCTCTCTATGCTGCTGTCACTGAGTTCCTCAGAAACCATAAGTCATTAGTAGCCTCTTGGGTTATCAGAGTGACTGCCATAGAATTACACTATCTATATTCAAGCAACTTTTATTTTACTTAAGAAATGTCCCCCAAAGCGCAGACTATTTTTTAAATTACATTTATTTAATTTTATGTGTACAAGTGTTTTGCCTGTATGTATGTCTATATACCATGTGCATGCCTGATACCCAGAGATCAAAAGAAGGCCTTTGAAGCCTCTGGTACCAGAGCTGCAGATGGTTGCAAGCTGCCATGTGGGTGCTGGGAATGGAACCTGTGTCTCTATAAGAGCAAGAAGAGCTCTTAGCCACTGGGCCAATCTCTCAAACCACCCAAACACACACTTATTATGGTATATTATGATTATYTTATTATTAGTTTCTGTCAAGCTCTCACACAAGTACAAGGAAGAACATAAGAGTTTTACAGAGGTTTTAGCATCTACATAAGTTCTTAGAATGCATAACTGGGTATAAATGACCACTATACAGCATGCTTACCTATGGTACTATTGCAGAGGATCTGGGTTCAATTCCTAGCACTCACAGACCCAACACAGACCTTGTTCTACTGTTTGTTTCTTAGACCACATGTAAAATAACCTCATTTAAGTCAGTTCACTTAAATAAATGTATATTCAAGAGGTTTATTTATGATCATGATTTGTTCTCCATATAAAGATGAGATGGGTATCAATTCTCTTTACATGTGTGTCTACATGTGAGTATGCTTACTTGCCGTGTGTGTGTGTGTGTGTGTGTGTGTGTGTGTGTAGGTGTAGGACAGAGGTAAACTCTGGCTGTCTTATTCGATCTCTCTCCAGATTATATATTGAGGCAGGGTCTTTTGAAGCTAGAGCTTGCTCATTTGTCTCATCTAGTAACCAGTTTGCTTCAGAAATCCATCCCCGCCCCGAGGGTTGGGATTACAGGTAGACCTGTAATCCTGCATTTACACAGGCAGTGGGGATCTGAACTCATCTTCACACTGTGTGGCAAGCACGTACCCATCCCTGTAGCCTAACTCTTCTCTTTAAAATAAAAAGTAGAATTTATCAATTCCAAAGAAAAAAATGACTTGGGGATATTTAGTACTGCCTAAATAAATACAAATCCCGTAACAAAATCTCTTTTATTTTATTCCCATATAACAAACGAGAAGATGTATTCTAACCCTCAGGATTCCCCCAACAGGCTGAGGAATCACAAATGCTTTCATTTTTCTCAAGAGACAAGAATGTATGGAAGCAGAAGGCAAAGCTGTCCTTCACGGTCCCCAGCTGCCCTTCTGGAACTACTCCAATACCCAAACCCAGAGATGATCGCTGTCTTACACCAGCGTCATCCTCTGTATGTCACACCATCTCATTTACTACAAAAATGGCCCCTAGACTGTGCCATTTAAGCAAGGATAGCTAGAAACCAGTCTGCACATGCTCACTACAGCTTTTAAAATGTTTCAATTTGTGGTACATTGAATCCACAAGTATAGAACCCACAGATACAAGAGAGCTACCTCCATTCTAAGAAGCCGAACACTAAAGAGGACTTACTCCAAGTATTAATTCCTCTACAACCCCCTAACAGTCTATCAGCTCACTCTCAAAGGTCTAACAATCAAAATGCCCATTCCCCTGACACTCAAAACTGTATTTGGTTGGGGGATGAGATAGCTCAGAAATATTCCTCTTGCAGAAGACCCAAGTTCAATTCCTAGCGCCCACATGGTGGCTCAAAACAATCCATAACTCCAGTTCCAGCAGATTCAACACCATCGCCTTAATCTCTGGGGACACCAGACACACATGTGATATACATACATACAGGYAATACCCACGTAAGTCTTTTAAAAATTAGATAATTAGGACAACCACACTTCATTCAGGGGCCAGGACAGCAGTGGGCCCAGCCTCTTAAGGAGAGGGGCGTGTATATTACAGCAAGGAGGCCAACCTGAGCCTCAGCCCTCCTCATCCAAGCATGGTCTTCCCACTCCCACTGTCAACATGAAAAGCCTTGGCATAGGTAACGGGCATTTTCAGTTCTCACAGGCACTCCTCAGAGCAGATGCTTTGCTTCATGCCAGTCTAGTCCTTCTTCAGCCACAACACTGAGTGTTCAAACAGCACAGTCCAGTAAAGGAGAGAGTTGTTCTCTCTCACCCTAGAATACCACCAGAAGTATTTAATTAAACACAGAGAGACAACCTTCCCAACTTACTGGCCACAACTGAGAATGAGTTGTAAAATGAAATACTCACTGCTTGCGAGGCACTATACTGAGGGCTCTAAATGTTTAACTCGACTGATTACTATAAGGATCCTATAAGGGACTGTTATTACTCCATGAGAAGGAAGCTGAGACACGAAGGCCAAATGCCTGCCCAAGATGAGTGGGCCATGGGGAGCAGAGTGGAGAGTCAAACCCAGCTGGTAGATTTCCTAGTGTGGGCTCTAGCAGGTGCCCAGCTAGACTTCACCAAGGCCACCCCTTACCCTTCCAGGTATACAGCACAACCCCAACCTGGCTCATGAGGGCCTCTTTAGTCATTCTGCATATCACCAGTATGCAAAACACGTTTGTATCTGGATCCTTTAAAATATCCTGTAGGTTAAAACACCACATTTGACAATGGATGTGGGGCATACATATTATACTATGGAAGTTTTCATTAGTCAAAACTTTGCGCTGTTTTGAATAAACAGAAATGAAGCTATGTGAGCTACAGTTGTCAGCACCACCAGACAACATGAACTCTGATCCATAACACAACAGGGAACAAACCGTGCTCCTTTCCAGCCGCAGCTATTATCGCCCATTCCCTCCTCCCCACTCTCTATCCGGGCTCTACATCTTCTGGATATTACATATTATGATAAGACTTTTTTTTTTGTCCTTTGTTTTCTTGAGACAGTGTTTCACTATGTAGCCTGACTGTCCTGGAACTTGCTGTGTAAACCTAGACCAACCTGGCCTTGAATTTAGAGATCTGCCTGCCTCTACCTAGTAAGTGCTGGGATTAAAGATGTGTATGTACTAAGGGGTTGTCTTTTTATTAATTCTGTGAATCTTTCAAACATTAGGCATTACTATATTAAGCCTTCAAAACATATAATTCTTTCCTCAGTTCACTTAATTATGACTTACATTTTTTCTTGCATATACACTAAGTTTTAGAAGTAATGTTTTCTTCTGATATTTTAACCTTTATGTTTGTATTTCCAYTTTTCAAATAAACATTTATGAAGGTATGTACTGTACATGTCTTTGTGGGTGTGTATAMAATGTGTRTAAAGGCTAGAAGCCAATGTCCACAAACTTCCTCAACTGCTGAGATTACAGACATGTCCTCAGACCGGCTCCTGAAATACATACTTTTAAGTTACTCTAGTGAGCAAATAGTCATTGACAATTAAATATCAGTTTTATTTGAGGTGCTGAGGACTAAACTCAAGATTTTTCATGCTAAATATGTGCTCTTGCACTGAGTAATAGCCCCAGGCTGACTGTCAGGTGGTTTTGCTCTTTGGTACCAGTTCTAGGCCCAGGGCCCTATACATGCTAGGCAGGTGTTCTACCGTGTGCTCTAGCTCCAGCCTGACCAGCAGTTTTGAATGTAATGGTCTAATAAGCAAACTCGTGAACCACTCTAATAAACAATCTATGTCAGCAATTTATATACCTATAAGTTCCACTACTGATATAAAAATAAGTATAATTCCCTTCTGCAAAAGACTGATCATTTTTTAAATTGATACACTCAACTATCAAAATCTTTTAAGTCCTGGAGTAAAACCTGAATTCAGCACAATATCTGTAAACATAAAACACATACTTTCTACTTTTTCCAGATTATAAAAATAAAAACTTATCTTGTGACTATGAACATAAGATGTGATACTAAAAACAAACAAACAAAAAGAAACAAACAAAAAGAATTAAACAAACCATGCCTGTTGTGCTGAGTGGTGGCATCATCTTCTGCCACACACTTTGTACTTTTCACAGAATCATTGGAACTTCCCCTTTAAGTTGCTGTTCTGGTGCCGATCCAAGGGATGTTACTATCCATCATCTACAAATCCCTGCTATATAATCCAGCCTGGGCCATGCATTCCACCAAACGCATTGGTTCTCTTTATTCCACATAGTATCTGTAGAAGGCATCACCTATTATACACATTTGCTAACAGTTCCTAAAAGTAAAAGGGCAGTGCAAAGCTTGCTCTGCAGACACAGCCACTTCCACTTTCCACACACCTTACTGTAGTATGTGAAAATGACTAGACTTTTTTTTTTATTGCTCCCAGTACTATTTTGGAAAATTTGTCATACTAACCTATCATGTATGAGTAGGGTCAGTATGAAATTTAGTCTTATCCTTCTGACTACTTAACAACCTACACCATTTACTAAAGCAAAGTATGGTGTCTGAACATGGTCTGAGAATGGAGTCCTGTGAGGAGAATTCTAAGTGCCTGTGAGAAAACAAGGCAAGAGTCTTGTGACCTCAGTTTCTTCAAAACATATAATTGTTACTGGAATGTGTTTTTGTGTTCCTCCCAGGTGTAGTGGATAGGAATGAGTTTATTTCAGATTACTCATTATTGTTTGCTATTATTCAGTTAAATGTTTTTGCCAAGTGCATCTTGTCCTTGAGATTGTACACTTTACTCATGTGATTCTTAACCCTCTGAATAAGGTTGGCTATACTACATGAGAAGTTAGTCTCATTTATCAGCTCCATTCTCCCAGAAGTAAACTGCAGTATGCAAATTACTTTTAAATCATTGTATTAATGATTCAATGTTTCAAATATACTATTAATTTGGGGGGGGGGTGGTTCTTCGAGACAGGGTTTCTCTGTGTAGCCCTGGCTGTCCTGGAACTCACTCTGTAGACCAAGCTGGCCTCGAACTCTGAAATCCGCCTGCCTCTGCCTCCCAAGCGCTGGGATTAAAGGCGTGCACCACCACGGCCCGGCTAATATTAATTTTTAAATCATCGTTTTGGAGCTAGAGATGGTGGCTCAGCAGGTAAGAGCACTGGCTGCTCAATTCCAGCACAGAAATGGCAGCTCACAACCGTCTGTAACTCCAGTTCCAGGGATCCTACTGCCTCCTTCTGAGCCTCTATAGGTAACAGACACAGGTGGGGCAGACATACACAGGCAAAACACCTGTAGCCATTAAAACCAAACTTCCTCCTTAGGGCATTATGTAATTATTTTGTTGGTACTGTTGCTGTTTTTTGAAACAAAGTCTCATTATATGGTCCAGACTGGCCTGGAACTCAAGAGCATCCTGTCTAGGCCTCTATAAAGTGCTGGGATTACAGGTGTTGTGGGGGGGGGGGGGGGGGGACAAGTTTAGGATGTTTTATCAGCTTGCTACAGTAACTCTGAATCTAAATTCTCCCAATCTTTTCAGTATTTAGCCCTCAGCTTTCTATGCTCCACAAACTCTGGAAGTCTGTCTTGTTTTAAAACGTCAAGAATACATTGTAACAGCGTCCATATCCTCCTGGCAAGCAGGAAATAGTTTCCAAACGCACTCCTAAAGGCAAAGAATCTTAAATACCCCACAGCCTCTATGCAAGGAAGTCAGCCTGAGTTGAAAGTTGAGCTTGGGGGAAGGGGGGAAGGGGGAGGGGGCGGGAGACCGGGACGCGCCCTCTGCACTCATCTGTTAAGTCCCAAGTTTTATTTAGTAAGGAGTTGTAAGGTTTTATGTCATGTCAAGAGAGCCTTGACCACGGAGAAGAGTCAAAATAATTTTGGATAAAAAAGCAACAGGGACTACTAATGATGAGAGATTTCCAGGCACACCTGGTAATCCAAACTCTGGTCCAAGCACATTCAGACACAGGTTATACTCCAGTGACAGAAGCAAGACTGCCTGTATGAGGCCAGTGTTACTCACAACTGTAACGGTGGTTATCTTCAAAAAGAATGGCTGAATCAAATTCCCAGACTCAAGGCCTAGTTACTTAGAAGCTCCTGTGCCATCAGAAGGGCTGGTGAGAGTAAGCAACGGTGCCACTACCAGGAGCAAAAAGACGACACTACAAAGCACCTCAGAGTCTGAAGGTGCGCAGGTAAGAAACTAAAGCATAGGTTGTGACGAGGACGGGTCAATACCTTCTCGTGACCCCCAAGCCCCAGCATTCTTCCACGCAAGCCTGTCCTGCTTCTGCCAAGCCGGAGATCTGAGCCCTCCCACTTTTGAACATTGCTTCCTTGTCTAGAATCTCTGGAAACCATCAGCCTCTCCATCTCGCGAAGCCCTCGCTAAAGGCCGCCTCCTTCCCCGGTCTTTCTCACTAATCTTAGGGTACCGTTACTCTGGACGCTTGGCGTTTCCCACGGTTTTTAACCTATGCATCTGCGATCAGAACTGAACTCTCTGAAGGCAAAGGCTGGGTCCTCTCCACCTTCCTATTCCCTGCCAAAGACGTTCCCACAACGTGGGCTGCATACGCCCCCTCCCCCGCCCCGGGCTAGCCAGCCAGATCGCCCTGCATTTGGCCGTGCAGGAGCCCCGCACCGAGAGACTGGGAGTCGAAACTTGTTAAGTTCTCGGGGTTTCCAGTACGCAGATAGGCCCCGGGACCAGAACATTCGGCTGGGAGTCTTGCTGTGGCCAAATTAAAGCCAGAGTGCCCCGACCCTTGGGCGCGGGACTTCGTGCGTGTGCCACGCGAGGCCCGGACAGAGACCGCGCGGTCGCTGCGGCCTCGGGAGGCACAGGCCGAGACTGAGGCGGCGGAGGCGCGAAGATGGCGGAGGCAGCGCATCCCGGCGCCGCCCTCTTCCCCGCGCCGCTTACCGGCAGACGGCCGCGGCGCGCGCTCGGGCTCTGGCAGGTCCCCGAACAGGTCCATGGCGGCGGGGCAGTGGAGCGGAGGCTCCGCGCTACCCTGGGCGGCGGCGGCGGCGGCGGCGGCGCCGTCACTCACCGCGGGAGACCCTGCCAATCGCGCGCCGCGCAGCCGCCGCCCCAGAGTGCTACGCGCGGGGGCGGGGCGGGGCGCGGTGGGCTGCGCAAGCGCACAGGTGCTTTTGGCATGGGCATTTGGTCCCGTGATAAATTGTTGTGGCGTTTCCCCGGGAAGAAGGGAGTAGTGGCGGCGCCGAACCTGACATTTGGCCGGAGAGGCAGGTCTGCACCTGTCCACTGTTCTCAGTGTGACCGAGCAGGCAAAGCACCTTCTGACCGTCCGGGGAGCAGGATGGCGCCCAGCGGGGGTCTCAGTTGTCCCACTGGGATAGAGACCAGAAAAAAACACCATCACTGGCCAAGCCACAAAAGTGCCAAACATCCCTCATCTCAGCCACCAAATTGCTGCTGCTTTACCGATTACAAAGTTGTGCTGTGTATTCTCCCTGGTCTCAAAAAAGAGCCACTCGTGGAATTAACTCCTCTTCCTGCTGTACAACCCACAAAGACCTCACTTCCTTAAAGGTACCCAGATGTATTGGCTATATACCCACATCCTACCAGTCCTTTCCAACACCATCTTACCCATTTTTTTCCCCGTGTTGTGTGGACTTCCTCGGTGCAGTAGGTAACAAGTCATTGCTTCCTTGCACCCAGAAGGCCTCCAAGTCACTCTCTGAAGTCTTTATTGCACTCAGGACTGTCTCTTCCATGACAGATGTAAGATTTTGAAATAACAGCACTTTGTCTCTTGTCCATGTGTCTCACCCACTTCTCAGCCCACCCCAACTTGACATCACCCACTATGTCTCCAAAGCAGCTCTTGCTAAGTGTCTTAGTTAGGGTTTGCATTGCTGTGAACAGAAACCATGACCCAGGACAATTGGGGCTGGCTTACAGGTTTGGAGATATAGTCCTTTATCATCATGGCTGGAAGCATGGCGGCATTCAGGCAGGCACGGCGCTGGAGGACCTGCATTTTCATCCAAAGGAAGCCAGGAGCAGACTTTCCTCAGGCAGCTAGGAGGAGACACAATTCCAGTAAGACCACACCTCTTCCAACAAGGCCACACCTCCTAATAGTGCTACTCTGTGGGCCAAGCATATTCAAACCACCACACTAAACTTGATTTACTGCTCCTGCAAATAGACTTACCACCCATCATTTCACATGAATTCTGGTAGTGTTTGCCACGCGGCCCGTCTTTCCCTTACATGTATGGACATCTCTCCAGGTTTTACTCCATCTCTATCTGGTTTACAGGCTCAACTTCTGTCTGGCTGTTTGATAAAATTATCTTTTCTGGACACAAGAATTTGCTGGGTAGGCCAGGCTGGACTTGAACTCACAATGTCTCTACTTCCCCAGTAGGGGACTATATATAGGTCTGTGTCACCATCCCTGGTAATTGGAATTCTGACTTGACCCTAAGTTCTCTCTGTTCTCTTTCCCTTCATAATCTCATGCACATCAGGCTTGGATTGCTATCCCTTTGGACCTAACTTGTTAATCTTCCTACCACCTCTAGATCTCGGGGTTCCACTAAGTCCCGAGAAGGGGTTATGGGTAATCACAGAACCTCAGCTCCCTGACAGATTTCATTTTCTCTTCTACAGATCTTTCCCTTCGTCTGTGCTTGGCTTAAGGTACTTGGGCAGAAAGCATGGCAGTGGGAGTATGTGGTAGAGGAGGTTTTTCACTTCATGGTGTACAGGAAACAGTGGGACAGCAACAGGAAGGGACCAGGACAAGTTCCCAGTCACCTACTTTCTACAGTATCTACTTCCCACCACCCACCACCCACCACCTGCCAACAATCTATTAAAATGTTAAACCTGCCAATGAGTTAAACCTTTCATTAGGTCAGAGCCTTGTTTGTGATCTAATTGTTTCAGAAAGCACACACACTCTCTTGCCCCCCCCCACAATGTATTTTACTGATTTTGTAGACATCTGTTAATCCAGTCAAGTTGACAATGTCAACCATCACAATGCCCATGTGCAGACTTGGCACATTGTGTGGACTTAAGTTTTCTGCTTCCTTGGCTAGACAAGAAGAATGTGTTTGTTTGGTTATATACTGAAAGCATATTTAGTTTTGGAAGAAATTATCAGTGTGTTCCAATGTGGCTGTTCCATTTTACCCTCCCGCCCATCATGGGAGTGCCTGCTCTCTGTATCCAAGCCAGCATGCCCACATTTGTTCTCAGTCTTCTGGAGTTTAACCATTCTAACAGGTCTGTGGTTAAACTTTTAAGTCAAATTCTAATTACAGACAAATGCATGAATCATAAAGCTAAATGACTTTCAAAAACCAAACACAGCCATATAACAAAGATCCAGAATAGAAGATTCTGTGCACACTACACACACATTGCAGGTATGATCTCCTGAGGAGATCACTGTTAGTGCTCTGCCCTGGAATCTGCCTGGACTTGAACTGCATGAGTGGAAAACTATAGGAAAACATACAGCATGTTCTTTCAACTGACTTCCCTTCAACATCATCTTTGTGACATTCAGCCACATTGTCGAAACTGTAATCCACCCATTTATGTAGGCACACCACTCCTTGTCTGTCTGCTCTTAGTTAACATGGAGGTTCTGAGCTGTCTGGGAGCTGTTACCCACAGTGCTGCTGTGAGCATTCTATGACCATCTGGTGGACATGGGTTTTCATTTCTATTGGAAAATGCCCAAAGATTGGATTGTTGAGTCAAAAGCCACTTTTGAGCTATACTGTCATAGTCATAGTCTTAGTTGGCTTGTGTTTTGTTGAAATGGAGTCCTTCTGTGTAATCTAAGTCAAAATTTACCATGTAGGCCAGGGTGGTCTGAAACCTGGAGCAATCCTCCTGCCACAGTCTTCCAAATGGATTACAGACATCTCCGCTGGTGAACTATGATCAAGTGCACATCAGAGTTACAAGTTTAGCCAGCCCTGATTGTGTGATCATGGTGCTAACACATTGTGTCACAAACCATCACTGTAGGAACATGGAGTCCTGTGAGGATTCTGAGTGCTTGTGAGCAAAGTCTTGTGAGCAGTTTATTCAAAACACAGGATTGTTCTTGGAATGTGGTTTTGTGCTCCTCCCAGGTGTAGCGAGTTTACTTCAGAGTACTCATTGTTTGCTGCTGTTAGTCAAATGTTTATATGCCTCTATGGAAAAACATTTTTGCCAAGTGCATCTTGTCCTTGTGATTGTACACTTTACTCATGTGATTAACCCTCAGAATAAATCGATGCTCTGAATGAAGTTGGCTATTGCACGAGACTGTAATCCACCTCATTTATCAGCTCCATTCTCCCAGGCCCTACCGACTCTAGAGCGGTGACACACCAAAGCTGTCCCTGTAGTTTCCATTTTAATATATTTTGAGAATTTCAGGTATGTTTACAAGGTCATATTCACTCCCCACTGCAACTTCTCCAGGTAACACTCATTGACTTTTTGAGACAGTTTGTCCTATTGCCTTACCTCATGAATTTGCCTTCCAGACTCTTTTCGTGTTAGAATCCTACACAGTTTTGCATTTATTTCATTTAGTGTTTTATGATTCATGTGCATATATATCTGAGCTTCATTCTCCATTGATAATGTCCCATTGCATGGACTGGTCATGTTTGCTTACATCTGTGTTTATCTCTTGAATACTCAAGATGTTCCCACCTTTGGGATAATGTCAGTTCTGTGGACATCGCTGTTAAAACTGATAACTCTTATATACCTAGGATTGCCACACAGGGTCACATGGTAAACGTGTAGTCTTGAGAAACCACTGAATTTTTTCCAACAAGAGCTATGCTATTTTACCTTTGTAGTAACAAGTGATTACTGTTTTAGTGCTGGGGCTGACCGGATGTGGCGTGGCTAGGTCTTGCAAGTGCAGAATAGCACATTCAAGTGCATACCTACAATGTGGATCAACTTTGCTGCATGCTTGAGAACAGAAGACAGCTCCATGTCTGGCTTCAATTGCTGGCCTATTGAGCTGGTGAACTCTTGAGTTCTTCCAGCCTACTGAGTCTATGGATGGCCAAGGTGATTCTGGTTCAGATATCTGAAGGAGCAAGAGGACAGAGGCAGAAAGCAATTTGGCTCTGAGCAAGAGTACAGTGTAACTCTAAACAAGGTCCTCATTTCATCTCTGGCTATTCCAGTATTCCCTTTTGTCAAACAGAGCAAATCAGGGGTTGAGGTTCACCAGTAAAGAGGTGAGCTTCAGGAAGAAGTGGATACTGTTTCTCACATATAACAGGTTTCATCCCCAGTACATTTTATCCCCAGTACAAACAGGCCTTGATAGATTGAGTTTATTCTCTAGACAAAATAACCAAAGGTGCCAGCTTTTCATGGACCTTGAGCAGGGAAATTCTAAAAACAAAACAAAACCCTCCAAAGTTACCAGAGATTGGCATGGGATGATGGAACACCCTGTTGCTGAACTGGTGGCTTTAGGGCAGGTGCAGGGGGAAGTTCCAACTTCATCAAAGCCTTCAGGAGCTCTGAGGGTGAGTGCACCTGATCTTGTCTAGGAGGAGGAAGAGGTGCTCCCCCAAGATATGGACTCTGATGCTCTCCAAGCCTTATCTATGTGACCCCTTTGGATACAGACAAGGACACGGCGGACTCTACATGTTTAGCCGTTTTTTCCCAGTCTAAAGGATCTCTGAAGTATCAACTTCAGAGCAAGGCCCACGCTTGTTGAGTGACAGCCTAACAACCCAGCTGTAGATGCCTTATGCCATCCAGGGAAACTCAAGTGGATCGGCTGCCTCAGAAAGGGGTCAACAGATACCAGAGGCAGTTCTAACAAGCATGTACCTCTGACTCCCCGGGTATGTCTTAGGATATTATTCAGTGTTTAAAAGTAACGTGCCAGGGTAACAAGATACTGAACACAGTAGTGTGCCCAGGTGAGGATACTAACAGGGTTTGGATGGTGTCATGACAGGCTGTGGAGATGACCCATGAGGTGGTCCTCAGAATTCCCCTTCCTGGTGTATGTACTAGAGGATGGACTTGCTCCCTTTTAGTATGGCCTTCAACTCAAAACAAAACATTCCAGAATTTCCCTTAAGTCAGATGGACGACAGAGCCCACGTCCTCATTTGCTCTCTTGCTTGCTTGACCAGGTGGGAGGCACCRGTCATATTGGGAGGTGCACTGTGGATAGGCCTGTGCAAAGAAGTCAGTGAGGCCTCCAGCCAAAAAGCAGAAAATAAGATCCTTTGTGGTTTGCTGGAAAGGAACTGAAATCTTGTCAACTGTACTTTGAGAGTGTCAGCATCTCCTTGGCTGGGCCTTCACTTGAGGGATCATGGCCAGAGAGCACACTCAGACTGTAGCTGTGAGTGAGACACCAGGCAGAGATACCACTAACCACTTGGATTCCTGAACCACCAAACCTGTAATAAGTTTAAGCGGCTAAATTGTGGAGTAGTTTGTTACACAGCAACAGATATCGCTGGCTGATTTTCTTACTCAGGATGAACCCCTTGAGGGCTTCTGCACATGGGTGCCACATCCCAGTTTTGCTCTGGTACTGCCCCACTGGTGCCTCCGTCACAGGACAATAGGGAGCATAACGGGATAGGATGGAGTCGACCTAGACCTCCAGTTCTGAGGAAGCTGCTGCCAGGAAGCCTCATGGGATCAAGGTCCAGAAGGCACAAGCTCTGCGCCCAGTGGGAAATGAGGTCAGTGGAGCCACAGAAAAAACAGAATTGCCTGAACCCTTCTGGCCTCCCTCCAAGGAGAAGCTGCTCCCCGCATGCCCATTTCCCTTCCACATTTGGAGAACAGGAGCTTTATCTCAGGGATCAAGTTACTATAGGAATTTGCTGTGGAAATCAGAAATCTGAAAGACAAACCCAGTCCTCTGTCCCTCTTGACCACCTCCAGAACCTGCAGGGCTGATGGGCACTCCCTTCAGGCAGCCTTCCTTGGGGCCTCCTGTCAGAGAGCATCTCAGCTTTTCCTCAACTCTCACCATGATCATTACTCTGTCTTGGCCTTGTGTCTGACACACTGATGCTTGGGAAGTGTCGGGAAGTATCATCCCCTTTGAAATTACATTCTAAAGTCAGAGGCTGTGGCCCCCAGGACTAGGCTGAATTTCCTGCTGAAACTCCTCCTGGTCACAAAGAGAAACAGACTATCTCCAGTGATTTTTTTTGTTTGTTTTTTTACAAATTTCCTAAATTGGATGGAGAGACTCCCGTCTCCTCCTTCATGCAGAGGTTCAGGCCTGTTTTGGGGCCCAACAAGGCCCACATCTTGTCTGCTCTTGCAGAGCACAGGGACAGCCAGGCCTCCAAAGGAACTCCCAGGAACCAGGGAACTGGTGAGGACGGGTCTTGAGCCAAGGCAAAGCTACAGGAGAAAGAGCAAGGGTCCAGTGCTGGCAGGACCTGCGGGGGTTTCTGCACGAGGCACCAGTTGGTGGCCAGCATCTTCTGGAAGTCTCGGGTTTCAAGTTCGCACCACATCCTTAGGTAGAAAACAAGCAGAAGTTTGGGCTCAAGGCCAATCCTGAAGCTCTTACATTCCACCCCACAGGCAATGGTCCTTCCTGTCCCCGCCCCCCGCCCCTCCCCCGCCCCATTGCCTTCGTCCAGCATCCCCACATCCCTCTGTAAGAGCAGATGCCCAGGGATGACTCTGTGGACTCTCGGCTCTGTGGACCGGGTGGTTCCTCCTCAACTACCACTCCAGACCAGCAGAAGCTGTCTGGGAGCACTAGAGGGAGAAACAGGAAGGGAGGGCACTCGACCTCCCCATTCCCAAGCTCTTCAGCCTGACCCTCCTCCCACAGAGCACTCACCTAGGTGAAGGCAGGCATGGTCCTGGGCATCCTGCTTCTCTGGACAGGATGCCCACAGCCTCCTTCAGCATGGTGAATACAGCAGCTAAGGTGCCGCCCAGTGAGTGGCTGCTCAGATCCTGCAACAGATGGACAAGGGGATGTCACCCGACCTAAGAGGGCTGCACTATGGCTTCTGGCTCACCCATTGCTGGGTCAGGGCCGAGGTGTGTGTGTGTGTGTGGTGAAGTGGGGACTGGTTTGCTGGTGGCAGAGGGATTTGGGGGTGAGAACAAGCTTCCTAGGTAGCGGGTAGGAAAGAAAGAAGTTGAGTCAGTCCACGGGGAGGCTTCGCGGTGTGGCAACAGACCTAGGTAGCTACAGACATAGCTAGGATGGTGGAAGGTAAAAGGGGTTGGGACAGGAGATGAGGGGGGCACCCACCAACGGTAAAACACCTCCATGGTGTTCAGGGGCTTCGGAGATGCAGCGCCGTGCGCGCTCCTCCTCCGCCAAGCCTGATTCCCTCGGCGGCTCAGCAGAACTCGGCCGCTCCTCCTTCGGCTGCCAGCCCGTCTGACGCCCTTGGCACCGTTGGCATCGTTGGCACCGTTGGCACCTGCTCGCGCACTGGTTTCTGGGAGCGCACTGGACCTGCCTCTCGCAGGAGGGTCCGGGGCAGCTCTCGGGAGGGGCGGGGCCGAGACTTGGGTCCAGCCTAGAGGCTCTGAACATCCCGGTCATCTCTCCCTGGCTATGGCGCTACGGCTCCTCAGTTTCTTAGGTCTTTGAAGGTGGGCTCCCACAGTGGCAAGGAACACAGTGGAGATGGTTTTACAAATGGTGGACTGAGAAGACCTGGGATGACAGGAAAAGCAGGAAGTTTCAGGTGACTGCAAGATTTTTTTTTTTTAGTTTAAAAATAGTATTTATTATATATATGTTTTGCCTGCTTGTTTGCTCACCGCGCGCACGTCTTGTGCATGTTTGGTGCCAACGGAGGCCAGAAGGCGGTACTAGATCCCCAGAAATTTGAGCTACAGATGTTTGTGAGCAGCCTTGTGAGTGCTGGAAACCGAACTGGGGTTCCCTGCAAAAGCAACCAGTGTTCTTAACCACTGAGATCTCTCTCCGGCCTCTTAAGATCATTTGTTTATTTAATTATTTGTTTGTTTCTTTAATTAGTCAGTTATTGTATTTTGAGACAGATAGCCCAGGGTGTCCTAGAACTCTGTGTAGAACAAGCTGGCCTTGAACTCACGGTTTGCTTCTTCCTCCTGAGTGCTGGGATTAAGGTCTGTGCCACTACTCCTGGCATTAGGAAATATTATTTTTAAATTATTTTTAATTATTTAAAAACATTAAAAATAT
>BDUI01009799.1:33619-43714 GCA_002335545.1 Apodemus speciosus | reverse complement strand
AGTTCCTGAACAGAACACCAATAGCTTATACCCTAAGATCAAGAATAGACAAATGGGACCTCATAAAATTACAAAGTTTCTGTAAGGCAAAAGATACTGTCAAAAGGACAAATCGACAACCTACAAATTGGCTGTATTCTTTTGAGAGCCTTTAGCCATCTGGATGGCTTTAGTGCCTGGATGATTCTCTTATAGTAGGTATTGGGAGATGGCCTAATCTTGATGATCCTGGTGTCGCAAGCCTCTGATGTGTATGGTTCCAGATCAACAGATCTGATGAATGTAGATGGAGAGTTGGTGGGAGACTAGGGGTCCAGCATGGATAGCAGGCTGCTCAAGGTAGCTAGGGATGCCCCCAGAGGACTCCACAGGCAGGGAATATGGGTTCAGGTAGGGAATCTAACCTGTATGGTCTGATTCCAAGCTGCTTTCTTAGTGAGTGATCCCATGACTATTTTCAATATTAGCACATATATAAACTCTGAATATTAAAAAAAATCAATTAGTTGATTTAATGTGTGAAAATGACATTTCAATCGGTTTCTTGAAACTGTTCTTTTTGAACAGTTTCATTTTTGAATAATGTGTATTTGGGGGGCATGTGCCTCCATGAGGACAGGCATTCAAAGGGACCAGAAGAGAGCATCAGATCCCGTGAAGCTGAAGCTACAGGCTGTTGGAAGCATCCTGTCACATGCTCTTTCCAAGAGCACTATGTCCTCTTAACTGATAAACCATTTCTTTAGCCCCTGCTCTTTTGTCACTTTAAATGAGTACATTTAGCACTTGGTTTTTAGTGCTATTGAATACAATTAAATCAATTCTGGCATACGCATAAACTGAGATGTGTTCATTCACTAAAACTATGATTTTTGAAAATTATTTATATTCCAGACTAGACATTTCATCAGCTTCTAAATGAGATGCTCCAGAGGTTAACAGCATAATTTTATAGGTGCTCTTTATATTAAAATCAATTTGTACATAAATTTTATATTTTACAGTTGTATCAGACTATATTGGCATATATATGTGTATTAGTATGACATAGAAATAGTTCATATTCCATTATGTGAGTTTGACCTTTTAAAATTCAATATTTTTGATGCAACTCTAGTTAAAATTTCCATTTTATCCAAATACCCACAGTAAAATTCTGCTGTCATAAGTAGGAAAGGTCAATGTAGAAGCAAAGCAATCTTAATGGAATTATGTGGTTATATTTATCTTTACAAGAGAGTCATGGGCACATATTAGGTGTTGTTCTGGTGACTAACATTGCGATTCCTTGCTGAGACAGTCTTGTCATTGGGTTTAATGAAAGTCTTTGACTTTAAACACATAACTAGAGCATGGTCATCTTGGATAAGGTGTTTCATCTACTGGCAAGCTAGAGATCAAGCAATATGATATGTCTGCACAGCCACACATGACACTACACCATGTGTAATTCCAGGACTGGGGAAGTGGAAGAAGAAGRATTTCTGAGTTCCAGGTTAGCCTGAGCTACAAAGYGAGACCTTGTCAGAAACAAAACAAAACAAAACAAGACAAAAAACAAAAAGCAAAGCAATAACAACCAAAAACAAAAACAAAAGGCTCAGGAATTGACTGTATTACTCCAAAGTACATAATTTCCCGTCCCCATTGCCTTACCAAATGCAAGTGAGGAGGCTCAGCAGTATCTATGAGATCTGCAGGTCTGCACAGCCAAAAGAGCTAATAAAAATGACTGGGGGGCTCAAAAATTGTAGTGGCAGTGAGATACCCTCACGAAAGTCTTTATAATTAAATTGAAGTGAGCAATTCTTGGTATGCTGAGAAGTAAGCATTGTACTATTCAAGTTCCTTAAACATTCCTCAAGGGAAGGTAGATGCTTCGGCTCATTGCAGGTATAGTTCAGTCCATGACCCATGTTCCTGCAGCTACTTTCATGTCATATTTGTTTCCAATGGTCCAAGAAAGTCTGAAATGTCCTTAGGATACACACACAATGAACATGCTTTTGCGGTAGGAACAGTTCCTGTATGTGCCACAAGTGGCAGGATGCTGGTGTGATAGATAAACAAAACCCTCTCCATAACATGTTTGTCTCATGAGAGTCAACTTTTCAGACACAGAGTTTATATATTTTGTCGACCTGACCCAAACTTGAACCACCTGGAATGAGGAAGCCTCAAGTGAGGTACGACTTCCATCACATTGGCTTGTGGGTATGTTTCTGCACCATTTTTTTGATTGATGATAGTTAATGTTATACATGGTCCAAGCCTACTGTGGGTGCTGCCATTCCTAGGCCGGTAGGACTGGGCTGTATAAGCAAGGTAGCTGAGCAAGTCAGATGGAGGAAGCTCATGTGCAATGTTATTTCGTTGTCTCTGCTTCAGTTCCTGCCTCCCAGTTCCTGCCTTGAAGTCCTGGCATGACTTTTCTCAATGACAGACTACAACTTGTAGGCCAAATAAAGTCTTTTGTCTCTTGCTTTTAGCCCAAGATGCTTTTTACCACAGTGTATTAGTTAGGGTTACTATTGCTGTGATGAAACACCACAACCAAAGATACTTGAGGAGGATGGGATTTATTCTGTTTACACTTCCACAGCACTGTTCATCAATGAAGGAAGTCAGGGCGGGAACTCAGATAGGGCAGGATTTTAGAGGCAGGAGATGATACAGAGGACATGGAGGGTGCTGCTTAGTGGCTTGTTTCCATGACTTTCATCAGTCTGCCTTCTTATAGAACCCAGGATCATAGGCCCAGAATGGCACCACCCACCATAGGCTGGACCCTTCTCATCAATCATTAATTTTAAAAATGCTTTACAGATGGACCTTATGGAGATATTTCCTCAATTGAGGTTCCCTCCTTTCCATTGAATCTAGTTTGTGTCAAGTTTTCATAAAACTAGCCAGGATGCACAACACATAGGAAATGGGACAGCATTTCCTATACTGATCCCTACATTTATTTCTTAAGTCATATCCTTATTAGATACCAGACATTCTCTCCATACTCAACTTGGCCTGGCAAAATGATCATACATTTTCTCCCATTTGCGGAGGTAGGATAGAGTTTTTACTTACAATAACTCAACCCAATCTGATCTCTGTCAGGACAACAGTTATTGAGTGGTTATACCTGTAGGATAATAATTAGCCTGAGAAACATGATTCCTAAATAACATTGCTGTTTATAGTAATTAAGGAGTGTGGTTTCTTTTTTAGGCAAGATGTCTCAATGTGATACACACTGATTGTGAAAAAGTGGTCAAAAACAATAATGCATCATGATTCCTACAAGGTTATCAGAGCCTTCTTTCCCAATGAAAGAAGAAATATGCATACAGAAGATATATGATACTTCATTTCATTTTCACATAGTAACTGATTAATATGCTAACACAAAGCAGCATCAAGAATCAGGAACAACAAATGATTTCATTGTAATATCATGGTAAGAATTTGAAAATAAATTCTTGTATTTGTTTTAAAAAACAGTCAATGGAGTAAGATGTTGTGAGAAAACTCCTCAACGAAGAGCTCTTGGGTTGTAAAACAGCATTTTCTAACAGGTGAAGTTTTAGCTGAGGTCAAACAGATCAAATTAGAAGGCATTTTGAGTATCCATAGAAAGGTCAGGTACTTGCTATTTTTAGGAGAGCCAAGCTCCATCATCACAGCAACAGCTGAACAGGGTTGACTCAAGAAGTTTTATTTTTACATTTATCTTCTTTTCTTGAAGGAGCCTGGCATACAAGAATGGTGTGACCTRCCTTTGACAGGCTTTCTTAATRGTAACAGCTATTAATACACCTGAGTCTTTGAGTTCAAGGTATATTTAACATGCTGGGAACTAAATGTGCTTTTCCTTGTTGTCAATGGATGGGTGGCTGTGAARGGAGTGGGAAAAGCATCAATCTCAAACCCCAGCTGTTGTCAAGCTYGGCAAACACTAAACTTTTAAAGAGTTTATTCCCAGCACAGTATTGATTGGTTGTGGGTACCYAAGATGAGTGTGATTTTAGTAGTCATCTCAAAGTGTCTTGTTCAATCTGAACTTTCACACCAGCATGATTTGTAGAGCAACTTGGGTCTAGGTAACTGTGTAAGAACTCAAGGGCATCTTGCATGATAAATGCTGGTCAATATTTCTTCACCATTTTCTACTCTAGGTGAAGTATGGTTCTAGCTTTCGAGTCAATTGATTCATTGACTGGATCTGGGGAGAATTTTTCTTGCATGTCTTAGATCTAAGATGTTTTGACAAGTCTGTTAAGTAATGGATGWTGCACATCCTTTAGCRGTATGGATATGTCTCAAAGCAACCAGGTCTTTGGTAAGAGGCTTTTAGGTCTCTCTGTGAAGACTATTGGAAACTTTAGGAAGCAAAAAGGAATATTCACAAAATACTGGGTACGTGGTTGTTAATGTAATAATCTAGTCTCTAGCAGGGTGCATGGAGATCTTGAACACAGTTGAGCTTGAGGAAGTATTGTGGAAAGAATCTTCATTCATTGAAGATATTCCTTGACTCCTGTGATATTGGTCATTTCCAGTGATATAAGTAATATTTCCCAATGTTAGCTAATATGAAAGACTACACTAACTCACTGGAATAGATATGAATTTACASCCTTTCAAGGCTTACTTGAGCTACAACATCTACAATCTTTGTAACTCTATGACCTAAGAAAATGTTGACTGTGATAATTACTCTTAGTTGTCAATGTGACTGGACTGAGAGAGACCTAGGAAACTGGTAATGAACACTGTATCTGTGCCTACAAAAGTATTTCCAGAAAATACTGGCATGCAGATCAGTCAGAGAAAAATGACTCATTCAATGCTAGGCAGCAGGATGCAACCAGATAAGGTAGAAAGAGGAAGTTTAGATTTAGACAGCAAATTTGAACTTCTTCATGAAATTTCCCTAGGGTTCTCTCAGACTTTGAGCCTCTGTGCAAGCTTTTTTTTGTCAATGTGGCATAAGCTAAAATCATCTGAAAGAATGGAATCTCAATTGATAAAATGCATCCATGGAACTGGACTGTAGGCAAGATTATAGGACATTTTCTTAATTGATGATTGATGTGGGAGGCCTCAGCTCATTGTGGGTAGAGCTACTATGGTCCTGGTTGCTNA
The DNA here is from genome assembly GCA_002335545.1 of Apodemus speciosus. Lineage (NCBI taxonomy): Eukaryota > Metazoa > Chordata > Mammalia > Rodentia > Muridae > Apodemus > Apodemus speciosus. The sequence continues at coordinate 38,572 of BDUI01009799.1, read as the reverse complement.
AGATGAGTGTGATTTTAGTAGTCATCTCAAAGTGTCTTGTTCAATCTGAACTTTCACACCAGCATGATTTGTAGAGCAACTTGGGTCTAGGTAACTGTGTAAGAACTCAAGGGCATCTTGCATGATAAATGCTGGTCAATATTTCTTCACCATTTTCTACTCTAGGTGAAGTATGGTTCTAGCTTTCGAGTCAATTGATTCATTGACTGGATCTGGGGAGAATTTTTCTTGCATGTCTTAGATCTAAGATGTTTTGACAAGTCTGTTAAGTAATGGATGWTGCACATCCTTTAGCRGTATGGATATGTCTCAAAGCAACCAGGTCTTTGGTAAGAGGCTTTTAGGTCTCTCTGTGAAGACTATTGGAAACTTTAGGAAGCAAAAAGGAATATTCACAAAATACTGGGTACGTGGTTGTTAATGTAATAATCTAGTCTCTAGCAGGGTGCATGGAGATCTTGAACACAGTTGAGCTTGAGGAAGTATTGTGGAAAGAATCTTCATTCATTGAAGATATTCCTTGACTCCTGTGATATTGGTCATTTCCAGTGATATAAGTAATATTTCCCAATGTTAGCTAATATGAAAGACTACACTAACTCACTGGAATAGATATGAATTTACASCCTTTCAAGGCTTACTTGAGCTACAACATCTACAATCTTTGTAACTCTATGACCTAAGAAAATGTTGACTGTGATAATTACTCTTAGTTGTCAATGTGACTGGACTGAGAGAGACCTAGGAAACTGGTAATGAACACTGTATCTGTGCCTACAAAAGTATTTCCAGAAAATACTGGCATGCAGATCAGTCAGAGAAAAATGACTCATTCAATGCTAGGCAGCAGGATGCAACCAGATAAGGTAGAAAGAGGAAGTTTAGATTTAGACAGCAAATTTGAACTTCTTCATGAAATTTCCCTAGGGTTCTCTCAGACTTTGAGCCTCTGTGCAAGCTTTTTTTTGTCAATGTGGCATAAGCTAAAATCATCTGAAAGAATGGAATCTCAATTGATAAAATGCATCCATGGAACTGGACTGTAGGCAAGATTATAGGACATTTTCTTAATTGATGATTGATGTGGGAGGCCTCAGCTCATTGTGGGTAGAGCTACTATGGTCCTGGTTGCTRTAAGAAAGCTGGCTAAGCAAACCATGTGGAGCAAGACAGTAAGCAGCATTCTTTGGTGGGCTTTGCATGAGCTCCTGGCTCCAGAGTCCTGCCCTGTCTGAATTCCTGCCTTGGCTTCCTTTGATGGACTATGATTCAGGATATGTAAACTAAACAAACCCTTTCCTCTCTACCTTGCTTTAGGTCAATGGTGGTGTTTTATCACAGCAATGATTACCCTTACTGAAAGTGCCTCTGAGCAGACTACATTTTATTTTTACCTCTTTTGTTCCAAGTTTCTTGAATAGACCATCTACTTGGTTCTTTAGCTTTTGGATATACAGATAACCACTGTGGAGTTATTCAACCATTGTATATGAAAATCAGTCTGGTAAAAACATCTCTTATAATTATATTTATACCCTGCTGCCTCTATTCTTCCAGATTCTCTGACTAAAACACTGTTAGTGAGAGGATCACTCTGCAGACATTCACACAGATGCACATCTAGAATGCAACCCTGTCTTTATGTTCACATAAAGAGCATAAAACTTTATGCTCATGAGATATGAGTGGCTGTTAATGCACAAGCATTCACTTCTGGGTCATGCATCCACATATAACAGTAATATAAAACAGACCCATTGCCCTCAACATCACTTGGAAGAGGAGTTAGTTCACATTTTTTAAAATTGCTAGACTTGTAATTTTATCTTTATTTTATTTCTCCTAAATGAACATATTTTTAAAATAGCTCAAGGTTTGCATTAAAATGGATAAGATATGACAGAGAATTCATACTGGACCAGACCATTATAGGCAGGTCCCTTGTACCTTCCATCCTGTTTCTTCTAATGACGGATTATATTATGTGATTGTTATCATAATACATCATCAAAACCAGGAATCTGATGTTAGTACATCATTAATTAAGGTTAAAAMCCCATTTCATCAGTTTTTATAATTTTTCAATTTGGTTGGTATATATAATTGGTGAATATATGTAGACTCAGGTAATCTGCACAGTCAAGTGAGGCTACAGAACCATCTAATGGCCACCCCCATATTACATATTYCTGCTTGTTGATTTCTCAATAACGACATTGCATCCCCAGCCCCATACTTGGCAATCACTAATCTCTTCTCCACCGCTCTAATTTTGATGCTCTGAGGATGTTTCATAAATTAAGCAGCACAATAAGTAATATAACAGGGTACACTTTAAGAATGGCTTTTTAAAAAAAAAAAACAAGTATAATTTCCTTGAGATCCTCCCAAGTGCTATATGCATGAACAGTTCGTCCTTTGTAAAAGTGAGTAGTATTTCATTCTATGGCTATAGTCTTTTATCTGTTCACCCGCTAAAGAACATTTGACTGGGTTCTTGGTTTGGGGTTTTACAAATAATGCTGTTATGAGCATTTGCATATATTTTTATGTATTAAAATAACCTCTTATTTCTTCAAGATGAATATCTAGAAGGTAGATGGTTGGGTTGCTTAGTGGATGCTTGGGATTTATTTATTTATTTATTTATTTATTTATTTATTTATTATATGTAAGTACACTGTAGCTGTCTTCAGACACTCCAGGAGAGGGTATCAGATCTCATTATGGATGGTTGTGAGCCACCATGTGGTTGTTGGGATTTGAACTCAGGACCTTTGGGAGAGCAGTCAGTGCTCTTAACCACTGAGCCATTTCTCCAGCTCTGGATGCTTAGTTTTTAGGAAATCTCTAGACTATTTTCCAAAATGGCTATGCCATTTGTCTCCTTTCAAGTGTCATTGGAGTGGTGCAGCTTCTTACCAATGCATAGCAGGACTTTATTTTACATGTCATTCCTCATTTTCTATTTTGCTTTTTTACCCAGTTATGAGCCAATAATCTCACTGAGCTTTTATGTTTTCCCAAAGGCCAATGACAGGGAAAACCTTCATTTGCTTATTTTTGACTTTATAGCCACCTTTTCAGTGTGTTGGATTTTGACTTTTTCTCAGTAGTAATTTGTTTTCTAAATTTTTGCTCTCATTTGTTTGTTTGTTTTGAATCAAGGTCTCWTACTGTAGCTCAGGCTAACTTCTAACTCACTCTTCCTCAGCTTCTATAATGTGGAGATTACAGACCACCATACTCTGATCAATTTTTATATACTCATGGATTTGAGTAGTTTTGAGAAGTGTGAGGTTTAAATTGGGAGTGTATCGTTTTGCCTTTTGTTGTCCACAAGCTCTAGTATCAGCTGCAGAGAAGACTGTCTTTTACTATGTTCTTCCATTCCTGTCAAACCCCAGAGGGTGGCACTTCAGAAGGGCTGTCTTGTACTGTTTTATCTTGTTCTGTTGATTTGCCTGATCTGCTGCCAGCAGCACAGTGACTTATAGGAACTTGTGGAAGCCTGAAAATCATGTAGTTTGATTCCTCCAACTACTTTCCTTTCTGAATTTGTTTGAGCAATGTTTCCTTTTCTTTTACACGTAAATATTAGAATTATCTTATCAATATCTGCCAAAAGCAGTCTAGAATTTTTGTAAAGATTATGTTAAACTGCTAAGATAATTATAAAACTAAAGATAATTGAAGTGGGTTTTTTTTTTGGTTATCAACACCTGATCATAATATATCTATTTGTTTACTTCCTCATTTCCCTTATTAGATTTCTTTAGCATAAAAATTTGGTAAACTTAAACCTATGCATTTTATTCACTGTAATAGGATGTACTTATTGCATTATGTGTATAATTTTACTTTCCTGTTGCTGATTATTTGCCTGTAGGAAAGTGATTGACTCCTTTATATAATATCATATTTCACACTCTTGCCAATTTCACCAACTATGTATAGGAGTATTCCTGTAGATTCTTATGGTTTTTCTGTGAATGAAGTATGTCACTCACAGATAGGAATGGTTTAGTTTCTCTTTCCGACTGGTATGGATTTTCTCCCCTTGCCTTTCCTTTACAGAACTTTTAAATAAACAAAAACCATGCCTGTTTACTGAATCTTGAAATAAGCCATCCACGTTCATGTAATAGGGCCAGAAGGGCAAAATTGTTGTGTAACTGCTTCTAAGTGAATTGCTAATAAACATTAGCAAGGGTTACAAACAGGTACAGAACTTAATGTTTGTTSTATGCTACCTAAATAATTATTGAAATAGACGCATAAAGAAAAGCATCCAGAGATATTTTGATGAAATTGAAAAGGTACTTACATTTGAAGTGCACACAAGAAACGTGGATTATGAAGCTAAACTGTGTGTCAAAACKACCAGAAACATAGAGTTGGGCATGGAGTGGATAAGAAATGGTGATAAACAGAACCAGGAAATTGATTCTAGCAGATTTCTAAGGGGCTTAATGTATAGGGCTGGTGTACTTTTCAGTGTAAGACTAAAGAAACGTGGCACCCTTTAATTGCCACCTAAACAAAAGCAGTTTTCTCTCTCCCAGTTCCAACTGTTCTAAAGGAAGTTTCATCTCAGGCATGCTTGTGGCTTTGCATGCACACCTTGAGTAAGTAGGTCACAGAYGAGACTCTAATGAAAGAGTATTGACGGGACTGAATCCCTGGACTCCAGCACTGACCCTCGAGGAGGTGGTGCATATTTAAAGGGGATGGTTCTCAATCTTGTTGCCAGTCTCAGGCAAAATAAATAAATAAATAAATAAATAAATAAATAAATAAATAAATAAAAAATAGAAATTTTTTTTTCAATTTAACTTGTTCTAAAAAGCAATCTGATCAGGAGCTCAATGAGACCAGTGTGGGTGACAGCGACGATTTCTCCAAACCCAGGAAGATTCAGTAGGGGTGTCCTTGCTGGGATGAGGGTCGCAG
>BDUI01009797.1:13986-35963 GCA_002335545.1 Apodemus speciosus | reverse complement strand
CTGGGAATTGAACTTAGGACCTCTGGAAGAGCAGTCAGTGGTCTTAACTGCTGAGTCATCTTTCCAGCCCCCAATTTATTTTATTTATTTTTGCCATAAGCATTCTTAACTGTGGTATCCACTGAGTCACCTCTGCAGCCCTTGTAGCTTTTCATACAAGTACTCAATGTGGGAGAAGTAGGGGGACAAGAAGAGTAATGAGGGGCCAGCTGAAGGGTCTCTGTGGTGTGGTGATTCTCAGTCCTCACTGCACGTGAGAGTTCATCCCAGTCAGGATGCTCCTGAGGAGTGCGGGGGACCACTGTGCCTRAACGCTAAGATTCAGCTTCAGTGAAGCTAGGTGTGGGAGCCTTCCTCAGTTTCCCGTGTGGTTTTGTGTTCTACAGGGTGTTAGAAGCATAGCTTTCGATGAGATCTAGATGTTTCCTTTTAACAACATATCTCACWTGGTAAGGCTACTACAGTGATCTTTGGTCTCATGCTCTGAGAACTGTGTCAGAGACTCAGTAGAAGACAAAGTGGTGGCAGTACTTGAGGTCTGGTTGTAACTGATACCCGGTGTCAACACATTAGTAAGATTATTCCTCTCCTTTCTGCTTTTCAGAGTCTACTGTAGCCATAGCCATGTTGATTTATTATATGTTATGTCCATTAAAGTTACATTTCCTAAGCTCTTAATTGTATGGACTTGGAAGATACTTCACCAAAGATAGAAATTTGGTTCATGAGACAGTGTAATTTATGTTTTAATAATGCTCGAAGCATCACTAGCTAATACAGGTTTTCAGAGTATGCACACCCTTATGACATCCCTGTAGGGTGGCGGAGGTGCTTAGAGTCTGTTGATATGCCAGTGTACCTTGAAAGTCAATAGTTAGGAATAAATTTACCTTTTTAATGTCTAGGTTGGATATAGATTTGCCATAATTTATTATTGATTGTTTTATTAGTGGACACTTCCATTGTATATTAGAGCCCAGTTTAATCTTCTGGGAATAAAAGATGTCAATATAGTAATTTATACAAAACACAGATGTAGTTCTTTCATGGCAGAGCTCAGAGAGAGCTGGCTGGTAGAGGGCCCAGCAGTTCTTCAGCATGTGACTTCAGCATCCTGAGCACAGGGTGGCTGTTACAGTGTCCTTCAGCTGTATACGGGGCAACAGCACGTGGAGTGTCTACCACTCCTTTTATGCCAGCCATTTGGCACTGTGTGTTCCTCTCCGGGGCATTATTGCTCGGCTATTCCCATATTCAAAGAGGGGAGGGAAACTGAGTTGCATCCTTGATTAAAGTGCAGAAGTTGGGCCAGGCATTGTGACACAGGCCTTTAATTCCATCACTCATCACTAAGAGGCAGAGGCAGGTGGATCTTTGTGAGTTTGAGGCCAGCGTGGTCTACAAAGCAAGTTCCAGGACAGCCAGGGCTGTTACACAGGAAAAAAAAAAAAAAAACCTGTGTCAAAAAACCACCACAAGCACCACCGCCAGGAACTTAGGAGTTGTGCTATTTAAAGGGCAGTATTAGGGATTCTGTGTGTCACTCAGAGATTGCGTCTTATCTTGGCATAATAAATAATCCAGTGATAGTCTTGATTGTGTTTTGGGTACAGGCTTGTTTGTTGGATTGATATTAAAAGAAGCACCAAGTCAAGAGCTGGCCTTTAGCTCAGTGTTAGAGCACTTACSTAGGGCGTTGAGGGTAGGGCGCCTCAGGGCTTACTCTCAAGTACTGGGGGAAAGAAAAGAAAACTACGGGTCAAAGAGTATGAACATACTTTGTTTCAGTTACTAAGTTTTTCTGTGTTTATGGTGTCTCTGTATTTAATCGATGTGATAGGACTATAGGCATATCCCTGATACAGAGGCATGGTTGTCACCGTGCTAGAGAAATCACACAGCTTATTTCCTATTGATAATTTGTTTACTACTTTTTGTTTTTAAAGCATTACCGTGTCTTAGTGTTTTATTGCTGTGAAGAGACACCATGACCAAGGCAACTCTTACAAGGGACAACATTCAATTGGGTCTGACTTGCAGGTTCAGTTCAGACATTCAGCCTATTATCATCTAGGTGGGACTGGGCAGCATCCAGGCAAGCATGGTGCTGGAGGAGCTGAGACTTCTGTATCATCATCTGAAGGCTGCTAGAAGACTGCCTCCCACATGGTTAGGAGATGGGTCTCATTGCTCGCCCCCACAGTGACACACTTCCTCCAACAAACCACACCTCCTACTAGTGCCAGTCCCTGGGCAAAGCATAGTCAAGCCACCACACCCTCTGTCAAAATAGTTTTGGAGCTGATAGAACTGAAAGTGGAAAAATGATCTTAGTAATAACTACATTGATGCCCGGTATCAATTATCRGATCTCAAGCAAAACCCATGCTGTGTGCCTTGACATAGCAGGAAACTCAGTAAAGTGGTTAGAGTTTATTTACTGTTTCTAGTGGGGTGCTAAGCCCAGTGTTCTGTACTGTGTGTGCTCTTGGCCTTATGCAGATCTGAAGTTTGCTTTGTGGGAGGTGCAAATGCAGGACTTACTCTCATTAACTGACCTAGCCTACCCACTTGGCCATAGCAGAAAGGATAACAGAAGAATGCTACTCACTTATATCTCTGTATTGTAAAATAGTAATTGTCATGTGGTATGATTTTCTGTATTGCAGAAAAATTCCAGTCGRAGTATTTGATTTGAGTCAGGGTTAGAAAAGGAGCTGTCTTGATTTTAAGATTCCTTTCAGCTTAAGAATGCCATCTGGTGGCAGTAGATAGAGTTGACTCATCTGTAGCATATGGCGTTCTTTTGTACATTAAAGTCCTTCAATAGAAAGTGCATAATCAGAGGCACGACAGTAATGGTGTTTTGTGTAACAATTTCTCCAAAATAAAAAAACAACTTATTTATAAATATCTAAGCATAGCTTTGTTTAATCCTAAAAGCTATACCTTGTTTTTCTAAGTCATAGGCCTGTTAGTGGATTATCAGAATACTTTAGTGGTAGAAACACCTTGAGTTTATGACTCAAAGATTCTTATCTTTAGTATGTGTTTTTCAACTGTATACTGTTATTTATTAGTGGGTTATGAAACCACGTTAGTGGGCTACAACCATCACTTAAAATTAGAATGGAATAAAACTTAAATATAGTTATTCTCATGTGGCCAGGCTATATAAATTACAGTCTTACTTTTAAAAAATGTGTATTTGTATGTGTGTGTATATACCTGATCATGTGTGTGTTTATTTGTGTGTGTGGGTGTGCACCAGATCACAATTTAATATGTATTTTTCAAGCTACTAACTACTGTAATAGTCTCACCTACTGTTATCTAAGAATCTTGCCATTGGAGGGTTTCGGGATGGTCATGGCCCATGGTTAAGAGTAAATTCAGCAACCACAACCAATAAAGATTGAGAATTAAACATTTAAAGTGTCATGTCCAGTGCCTTCCCTTGGTCTCTTTCCTTAGTAATCTGGGAAGTAAGCCTACTTTTCTCTGAACAGTATTTTTCTTAACACGTRTAGATTCTTTCTGATCAGTACCAGACGCAGGATGTGCTGGAAAAATCCGATCATCTGTTGGCTGCAGCCAAAGGTCTGTTTGTTGATGCCCCTCGTAAGCGCACAGGTAAGCCTTCAGCCCACACAGACCTGGCGTTTCTCTCTGAGGGACTAGAAGAATTCACTGTTATCAGGAGTCACGGTCCTGCCACATCTTCTAGCTGGCTAGCATATGACGAGCCAAGAGTCATAATTTGCTTGCTGTTTTCTAGGAGTATTACAAGTCACTCAATGAAGGGAACTGTTCACTAATGTACAGTGTAAGGCACAGGATTTTGTAACTGCAACACATGGCTCAATTTCTAGCTTCTTAAGTTACCACATAATTAAAATGTGTGCATTCACTTGTAATTTGAGTAAGCCTAGCTTAAAATCTAAGCAACTTCAGTTTCTTGCCAAAAGAAACTTAGCTTTTCTTTAGTTACATAGGGTTATCCCTGCACTCTGCCCTGAGATCCATGTAGCCGAGACTGGCCTTGATCTGCTCTTCCTCCTCTTCACTCCCGAGTGCTGCCATTAACAGCATGTATCACCATTCTCTGCCTCAGCATTATTAATCATAAACATATCTAACTTGTTTAATCTTTTAGAAACATATGATTTATTTTTAGTGGGAAGTTTGAATCCCGAGTCAGCCATTTTTTAGGATAACTCTGGGCTAGTTACTTAAAATTTTCAACTTTCACTCTGCTGACCTGTAAAATAATAAACCTGTCTCATGGAGTTTTGTGAAGGTAAAAATGAGTTTAGATATGGCTGGTACATGTCCATACATGTAAGTGGAGCTGCTGTTTGGAATTTCCCTGAGGTGTAGGGAGCCTGTGGCAGTATAGAACTTGTGAAGCCTCGTTAAGCACCTGAATAAAATCGTGATGACCTGTGTTTGTTCCTCTGCAGGATTTCCAAATGTAACAATGGCTCCAGATTCTTTGCAGAGTCGCATTGGAATAAATCAAGACCCTGTCACCCAGTCTATCCTTAATGAATCAGTCATAGAGCCTCAGGTAACCCATTGCACTCACAACCAAGTGCCCATGTCGAAATGAAGTTCACCTTGATACAGGCATCTCGAAAAACCTTGAAAAGCTTACATGTCAACCATTGTCCTGTCAGCTATAAAGAAACAGTAGAAAAAGAAAACTAACAAGATTGGGAAAGATGAGCTAGGAAAAAAATAGAACATCCAAGAAGATATGATATGAAGTTGAAGGATGAGTGTATACTTCAGTGTGTGTGTGTGCCATCCTTATCTAAGCTGTTAGGAAGGGAACAAGGGTCGCATAAGGTGTAATGAGGGAAAGACCAGCTTGTCTGTGGAGGAGTAAGCTGACCTCTCCTCCACCTTGTAGAAAGTATCTTGAGTGGAGTGGCAGGACACAAGCTAAGTTGCAGAGCATAGATGGTGGATGCAGAATTGGAGACGATTCTTTAAAGAGATTGTTGGAGCCAGTGGTGATGGCACAGGAATAGTTACTAGCATTAGAAAGGCTGAGACAGAAACAGTTGTGAATTAGGGGCCAGCCTTAGATACATAATATATTGGGTTAGCCCAGGCTAAACAAAAAACAGAAGACAAACAGGAGATAGTGTATCAAGGTGGACACATGGTAGGGTAGGAAGAAACAGGCTTTCTTACACGCAGATCCTGATAGCTGAAGTGGGCAAGCAGCTGAAGATAATTAGGACAGTAGAGGAAGACTGAGAGGGTWTGGTGGTTGGCACACATGAGGGGTCAGCCTTAGGAGGAGAAATGGCTAATGTCCTAATCACTTGTGCTGCTGGTTTTATTGTCGAGGCAGGCTCTCAATGAAGTAGACGATGGAGGGGAGGAGAGCACTGCTCACAGCCAGTCAGAAGACAGCGAGAGTGAACTGCCTGACTCCCTCAGCCCGCACTCTAACAGGAATACAGAGAGGTACTTTGTGTGTGTGTGTGTGTGTGCGTGTGTGTGTGTGTGTGTGTGTCTGTGTGTGTGTGTGTGCGTGCACACACTCTGTGAGTACACAGCTCCACTGGTGTTCCCAGAGTATTCAAAGTGTGTGCTTATTGCATTCTTCCTTAAAAAACAAACCAGCAAAGAAAGAACCAGTTGAGTGTATAGTATTATCTAAATGTTTGAAATTGTTCTATAATGTTTTAAAGGTTGTAGTAGGAGTATAAAAGGTTTTTATTTCTCCTGTACTTCTTTCTGTAAGTAAAGCAGATATATAAATCTATATCTCATTTCCTCTTGTTTCACACATTAAAATGGCAATGTCGTATTTGAGTTTACCACCAGATAGGACGTGAAATTAGCTCCCGCCTCTGTACGGTTGTGGGGACCCCTTGTCTTGTTCTGCAGCACAGCGGAGTAGCTGCAGTGAGGGTGCTGGGCTGTACACTGGGGGATGGCACGGCTGACCACACTGAGGGATGGCGTGGCTGACCACACTGAGGGATGGCACGGCTGACCACACTGAGGGATGGCACGGCTGACCACACTGAGGGATGGCACGGCTGACCACTTTTTTTGCTTTTTGAGAGAAGGTCTCTCCATGTAGCCTTGGCTGTTCTGGAACTTGCTATGTAGACCAGGTTAGCTTTGAACTCACAGAGATCTGCCTGCTTCCGCATCCCAAGTGCTGTACTTAAAGGTGTATGCCACCATATCCGACTTTCTTATAGCTTTTCTTAAAATTTTAGGGTGTTTCTAAGAATTTTAATCCATTTTCATATGAAAATTAGTATCAGCTTGTATAACTTCATAAAACAAAGCTTGTTGATGTTTTCTGTTANGGCTGACCACACTGAGGGATGGCACGGCTGACCACACTGAGGGATGGCACGGCTGACCACTTTTTTTGCTTTTTGAGAGAAGGTCTCTCCATGTAGCCTTGGCTGTTCTGGAACTTGCTATGTAGACCAGGTTAGCTTTGAACTCACAGAGATCTGCCTGCTTCYGCATCCCAAGTGCTGTACTTAAAGGTGTATGCCACCATATCCGACTTTCTTATAGCTTTTCTTAAAATTTTAGGGTGTTTCTAAGAATTTTAATCCATTTTCATATGAAAATTAGTATCAGCTTGTATAACTTCATAAAACAAAGCTTGTTGATGTTTTCTGTTAGGACTGAATGTTTCCCCCATGTTTAAAAAGTGTGCTTTTTGTTTTTGAGAACTGTTTTGAAATTTTTATGTAGTCTATACTTGTTCCTTGTTCAGTTTATCCTTAAATACTGTTTTATTTCCCCTTTAAATGGGACTTTCTTTTCTTCCACTATATCTTTTCTATCCCTGTGTGGCTGGGGATTTGGGGGCCTTGTGGGAGGGGTAAGCAGTCATCCCTGAGTGCCATCCTAGATGTCTTTCCCCTGTGTCTTCTGGCATATTATCATACGTGTCTATGTCTTATCTCAGTGGCTAGCTACGTCACTGCATCCTGGGTAAGTTAGTTCTGACAGCAGTTCTCCAGTTCTTGGGTTTAGCATCATGTCATCTACAAAGGACAGTTTTGGTTCCTGCATCTTATACCTCCTCGAGTTTCTTTTGTATATTTATAGTTTCTTTTGTATAAAATATACAGTGAAATAGCAGGCATCTCTGTTGTGTTCTTTATTTTATAGATGTATGCTTGTTTTGGTGTTGGGGTGTGTTGGGGCTTGTGTGCCAGACCCTCCCATCATTTCCTTTGGCCATCCTCTCTTAGGATTGCATTGCTTATAGTCTAGTTTCTTAACTTTTGAAAGAATTGGGCTTCTGACTTATTAAGTTAAGCTTATAGTTTGATTTCTCCCCTCCCAGTTTTCGGTTTTTACCTTTTCCCTTCCTTGTACTTTCTTTTGTTTTGCGTTTATAACTTCTTGAGTTAGGATTACAGTGCCTTTTTTTTTTTTTTCAGTTCATAAAAATAAGTGGATTATTTAAGAAATGAGGTCATTTCAGTTGAGTTTCCCCCTTTCTGCTGAGAGCTAAAGATAAAACGAAGCAAAGCTCTGGAAGCCCCTGTCCTGTGTGGGTTAGCCACACTAAGTTCAGGCTGGGCTCGTGGAACTTGGTGATGCTTTCTTTGTGAGCTAGTCTGTGGTCATGTCTGGGAGTGTTCCGTGTATGCTTGAGCAGAGGCTATGGTTCTATTGGAAGGTATACTGTTCTGTGTGCACATCATAAYGCTTGCCTTGCTGACTGTGTCTTATTCTTCTGTCTCCTTCCTTAGTTTTGCCATATTGTATTCTGAGAGTGACAGTGAAGTATTAAAGACTTCTAGTTTTAGTGTGCTTTGTTTTTCTTCATATTTATTGTTTTAATATACTTAATTGAAATTTAAYGTGTCCTTTCCTGCAAAGTGACTGCTGTGCTTATAGAATGTGTTTATTTATAAATGACATATCTTTATTTTGGTCAATGACTTTTAGCATCATAATCTCCCTTGTCATATTCAGTGGCTTTTGGTACAATCTGTTTTGTCTGAGATAGGGAATAAAACCTCTACTTCTTGTTTCTGATTGTCTGCATTATCTTTGCTTTTTAAATGTATTTTTATATTTAGCCTTTTGCAGTTGTTTTATCTTACTTGTGTTCCTTATATGTAGTGTAGTGGTTATGACCTCCCTAGTCAATTTGGGAATTGTGGTAATTGGTGAGGTAAGCTGTAACAGCGGTTCATACAGTTGGTGTGTTCAGTGTCAGCTCTGTCTAGTCGCTCTCGTGTGTTCTTTGTACTGTGGTTACTGTTATTCCCTCTGTGGCTGATTTGATCTCACTGTGAACCTGACTGGCCACAACTGTCAGCCTCAGCTCTGTGTGYGCTAGGATTGGAGGCCTGCACAGTCTCTTTTCTCTGTRTTCATTGTTGTTCTTTAAAAAGTATTGGTATGTAGGAAGATGCTACCTTTGTGTATGAGCCTTTTGAAAGTAGATTAATACTCTTCTTATTTAATCTCTGCTGCYAGCTGCGTGTTTTCTTGTTTTTCCTTTGCACACTGACTGTTCAGGCGAACTGTTCAGCGTTTCTCCCCATATTTAAGTCDCATCTCAGCTTTTAATTGACAGACATAAAGCATTTACACATTGTGCTTGACTGTGTATCATGATTTTTGTTTGTTTTTATCTTACAGCCAAGAAATAATTATGAACTGYTCACCCTGTCCTTTGATGTTTCCTTGATTGTCTTGTAGTCGAATCTTGGTCAGTTAAAGCCCATGCTGTTGGGCTCATGAATAGAATGTTCCTTGAATTCTTTAGAGACCCGTCCTGCCCTCCCCCCCCCCCCGCCCCTTTTATCGAAAATAGATATAATGTCTGCTGATTACGGATTCTCTTCCCTCTGCCCCTCCCAGTTCCTCTCTGCCTCCTCTCCCAGCTAGATCCACTCCCTTTCTGCCCCTCCTTAGAAAACAGGCTTCTAAGAGATAATAATGAAATTATTATAAATTATAATATATGTACTGTATTATCTGTAATTTAAAAATAAAATATATACTATGTAAAATAAGATTTTAAAGAAAAAACTGGCATGTCAGAATTAGACTAAACAAATAGAAGGACAAGGAAGGCACAAGAATCAGAGACCCACTCCTTCTCACACTCAAAAAAATCCCGTAAGAAACACTAAACTGGGAGCCATAACMCATGCACAGAGGACCTGGTATAACCAAGCAGGCCCTGAGCATGCTCCCCAGTCCTGTGAGTTCATATGAGTGTGTTCTTGTGGATTTAGAGGGCCTTGTGTTCTTGGTGTTCTTTATCCCCTCTGGCTCTTACACTCTTTGTGTCTCCTCTTGTGCAGGGTTCCCTGAAGGCTGTGGGAAGGGATTTGTTGGAGACATCCTGCTTAGGTCTGAGCATTGTGTGATCTCATTCCCTGCATAGTATTCAGATGCTTTTCTGTAGCGTTTGTATTTGAAGTACTGGCTGGCAGCACTCGTCACTCTTGGCTGGCCTTGTGCATTGCTTTATAAAGTCTGATGCTATAGTAATTTTCTTGCTTTTGTAGGAAATTTGGTATTTTTGTCTAATAACTTGATTACCTTCACCTTCAACATTTATTTTTCTGCCTTTAGACTTAAGGGGCCCATAAAGGTCCAGGTCAGTTTCCCCTTATCAGACATAGCTGGCCCTTTCGGCTGTAGGATTGTCCTCCCTGTCCTCAGCTGGTATTATCAGTTCTGCTGGTGTCCTGCTGCTCTGTTTCCCTAGCATTTGTTATCTCCCTGATCTCACGGCCCTTCCAGTGTTGCTTTCTTGAAGTACCTCACTGTACCTTATGAAAATAAATTTTCACTGGACACCTAGGGTACTGGCTGGTTTTGTGTCAACTTGACACAGGCTGGAGTTATCACAGGGAAAGGAGCTTCAGGTGAGGAAATGCCTCCATGAGATCCAGCTGTGGGGCATTTTCTCAATTAGTGATCAAGGGGGGAGGGCCCTTTGTGGGTGGTGCCATCCTTGGGCTGGTGGTCTTGGGTTCTATAAGAAAGCAAGCTGAGTAAGCCAGGGGAAGCAAGCCAGTAAGAAACATCCCTCCATGGCCTCTGCATCAGCTCCTGCTTCCTGACCTGCTTGAGTTCCAGTCCTGACTTCCTTGGGTGATGAACAGAAGTGTGGAAATGTAAGCTGAATAAACCCTTTCCTTCCCAACTTGCTTCTTGGTCATGATGTAGGTGACTATGACACCTAGTATTAATCTTTATTTCTCCGGTAGATTTTCTTTAAAGAATTTTTTTCTTGCATTCAATAGATCATTTTTCCTGGTATTTATTAATTTAAAATTTTAATTTTTAGAATTTCTTAATCAATGAATGTGTACAAATGTGTGCAGACACTTATAACCTTTTGCTTTCAGAAGTGTGTTAATGTTTGTTTACTGTGCTGAGTTTGAACCAGGGCCTTGAGTATGCTGAAGTGCTCCACCACTGAGCTGTCTCCACCCCTTACGGAGTATTTGAGACACAGTTTCACCCCTGGCCCACCCCTGGCCAGGTTGTGATCCTTTTGTCTCAGCGTCTCAAGTGCTGGGGTTACCAGCATGCACTGCTCCCATGCCCTTTTTTAACTTCTAGTGTGCAATAGATATGTCCTGCTCAGTATGTACATACATGTGTAGTATCTCCACATTCTTACGTATGCATATTTAATTTCATCTTATATGTTGTTGCAGTTTTATTCTGACACGCTCCTTGACATTATTAGGGAAGGGTCTTTTTTTTAACAGCTGATATAATTTTATTACAGATTTTGTGACAACATATAAATAAATTTCTATTAYAATAAATTGATACTCTGAATTAAGAGCATATAACAAAATATTTATTCATAAGTTGAAAGGCATGCGCTTTGTTTAGGGGTCAATTTTGATTTGTAATGTACATTTATAGTCATGATTGACTGCTACAATCAGGTAGAGAGGCACTTGGTTATTTCTAAGGTCTGTCTGCTAAAATCTGCTCTTAGGCACGTTGCCTGTAGTCTCAGTACTCTGGATGCTGAAGCAGGGTTATTAGCTTGAAGCCAACCTGGGCTCCATACAATCAGAATACAGACAGACACACAGGCATAGAGAGACAGACAGACCACACACACACACACACACACACACACACACACACACACACATCTGGAGAGTATAATTAATCAGCCTGTACTCCATGGGAGATTGGAGGTCAGGGTGGTGTCTGTAACACAGACTTGCCTCCACAGGCGCCCAGCTTTACTCTCTAAAGGCTTACTTTGGAAAATGACCTTGACGTGGTAATTAACAACTGTACCATTCTTATCAAAAGTTAACTTCTTCGGGCACTTTGGTTTTAGGTTTCTGTGGTTTGAGCACATCCAGGACGTCTTCATAGTCTCTACTTACTCCCTTTGCCCAGCAACCAACTGTGATGATCCGGTCTGAATTCTGATTTTTGTGGCAACATCTTTCTTAAAATGTTCCATGGAGCCACAGAGTTTACAGCCGCCACCAAGGGCAGGGTCTACGTTAGCTCTGCACTTCATCATCTCATGCTCCGTGGACCCGCAACGGTAACAAATGCCAGTGCCCATGCCCTGACTCTTTAGTACAKCTGGGCAGTCAGCAGTTCTGTGGCCGGGTTGTCGACAGTGGAACACACCGTTGCATTCTTCCTGTCTCTTTAGCCGAGCTGCCTTCCTTCCTGTCGACGGTCCTTCTTTAAGGCCACTGCAGTTTCTTCCCTTACTTCCTGGCTGTCGGCTGCTATCAGCTGTCCATTGTGAAGCACCTGTGAGCTCGGTTTCAGGTACTCCATGAATCCATTCACATCTTCATTCAAGTACTCTTTTTCCTTTCTRTTCTATTTGCATTTTGTTTGAGGTGCATATTTCTAAGGGACAACCCTCTGCTTTGACTTTGTGTTTTACATGATAGACAAAGTGTCCTCATGAATCTTTCCTGGATAATCTCTTTTTTTGGCTGTGCCTTCTGAGATCACTGAGGAGATCCAGGAATTATATCTTGCCCTTTAAAACTAGCAAACACTTGGCAACACACGTATTCTCTCCAGAGCTTGCTTTCCTGGGAACAGGTCTGGTAACTTAATTATCTTTTGAGATCTGCAAAGGCTCAAACATTTTTCAAAATTTCGAGTCCTGCTCCATTTCTGTCTTCCCAGTGCTAGAGGTGAACTTGGAGCCTNCTCCCATTGTGTCTTTAGCACTCTGCTTTGCAATCTCTTCAGCCAAACTTCTTGGTTCATCACTTATGAAGTTCCACTTTGTATACAACTACACTGAGATTTCCACCACCCAACACTGGCTGGCCTCCACTATGACAGCATGTTCTTAACGTCCTGAACTCTCACACTAGAAGCTCTGTTGACAGTCATATTTCTGTCAACTCTTTACTTACAACATTGGAATTCCTTAAGTCAGTTTGGGGTCTCTTCAGTGCACCTCACCCCTTCCAGTGTCTTCATCAGAGGAATTACTAACATCACGTTTCTACCAATAGTTCACTTCAGGCCATGTAGGCTGCATCTGTCAGAAGTGGGGCAGGGCGACCCTTCTAGGCTTACTCCCAAGCCACTTACTTCCATGCTGTGTTTACACTACCATTCCACTCAACCTAGTCCGTATTAGTTTCTGATGATGCTGTCACAATTATCAAAAACTCAATAGCTTAAGACAACACACTAAAAATTTTATAGGCAGTTAAAAAAGTATGAAACTTCATTTGTTCCTGTCCTCCAAGTGAAGTATAAAGCCCTTTAATTAATAAAAAGGCTCTGTTCGAAAAGACATTTATGTATAAAATAGTTTGTAATGACCATTTCACGTGTTGCATCTTTAAGATAATGTATAAGAGATGTAAAGATGTCACTTACAATAATTTAAAAATGGCTAAGACAGGAAATCTGAGAGTGCCTGGTAAAAGCCACTTGCTTATAGAAACACCTGCATTCCTAGGGACTTGAATAAACTGATATGAATCTGAACAACATGTAGCTTACTTAATCTCTTAGAGACTCTGTTTTTCTTAACTGCCTATAACATTTTTATTGTAGATTTTAAATTTCCAAATAATTCCAAATAAATGATGTAAAGTTTCTCCCAAAGTAGATTATGAGAGTTTTGCCTTTGCTCTTAGCTTTCTGTATGAAATGAAGTAGAAACCATCTGAAATTTATAAATTTAATAAAGCCATGCTCAGGGGGRAAAAACCCACAAATTCATTGTATCTAATGGTTTGAGATCTGAAATATGCCTCACTAGGCTGAAATGGGGTGTGTTTCGAGCCATTCCACCCCCTGGCAGAGCCCCGGAAGAGAACCTGTTGCTTTCCCTGTTCTTCTCTGGTGGCATTTGGTAGGGACTATTGACAGTCTGTGACTTGTGACCATCTGGTCTCTGTCTCTGTTGTCACCCTGTGACTCAGATCTCCCTTATTCTCTATGGTGTGGATGCACATGTTTTGCAGTTAGGGGACCCATCAGTAATTTATGAACATGTCCCTATCTCATGACCTTTCAYTTGTCCACATCTGCAAAATCCCCTTTTAGTGTGATAAGACTACACTCAGAGACTCCAGGGACTGGGTCACAGGTGTCTTTTGGCAGCTTTTAAGCCTATTGTGATGGTGTTGCATTMTATTTGTGGCCACGGTGTAGCCTGACTCTTAGAAGCATCGGGCTAGAGATGGTAATGTAAGTGAAAGAACGCAGTGTTTATTTTTCCAATGTGTAGAGCATGCTTCTGATATTTTTCCTAAAGGTTGGACCTCAAGCTGCTGGTGTTGTATCATGAAGGGTCTGTTCTTGTCACTTGTCACGGCGGCAAGGCTCATATCATGGCTCTTTGGCTAGATACATTTTTTTAGCAAATGGTGTTCTAATGTGCTGCTTATAGTTTGCTTGAAATTGAGGTTTATGGAGTGGACTAATTAGATTATTTATTTCCTATTTAATTTCTAACAGTTTAATTTATAGTTTATAGATACACAGTATTTTTCAATACATTCCATTACATTTACAGTCATTTGGTCACCACTGCAATCAACTTTAGGATATTTTCATCACCTCAGAAAGGCCATTGCCATCCAACCCCTTCATTACTAGATAACCACTGATATATTTTCTGCCCTGTAGATTTGCCTGTTTAGCCATGTCACATAGAGATTTTGCGATGTGTTGTCTCTTGTGTATATTCATGCTGTAATATACAGCAATGTTTCATTCCTTCTCTGACTGAAGAGTACTTTGCTGACTATCTGCACCACATTTCCAGCATTCCYTCATTAGATGGTAGACATTTGTTTCTATTTTCTGTCTTCCCACTTCTTCAGTGAGACGTGAAGTATCAGCATTGCCAGTGACAGTACCATCTGTGGACAAGGCTGAGCTCTGCACGACAGGGCTCCCAAGTACTAATTCCTAAGCCCCTCTTCTCACTCCTCCCCATTTCTGGTGCAAAACATTTTCTTCAATATGAGCAAACTGTTTGCTGTGCATACTAGCTCTCCTGACAGGAAGAGAAACCACAAGGGCAGAACCATAATAGTTACTTTAGAGAGAGAAAGAAGGGTGAGACTATATATACAAAGGCAAACACTGTTGTGCAAGGGGCCATGGGACATAGAAACTGGAAGGCAGATGGACAGCTTTCTTCCCTAAGATGATGGGCCTTTGGCTTCTTACCCGCCTGCATTAGCATCATCCTGTTGCTATGATAAAATACTCAGACAAAAGCAGCCTAAGGAAGAATGAGTTTATTTTGGCTTCAAGTTGCAGAGGGGATGCAGCCTCTGGGGGCAGGGAAGGCACGGAGCAGGAGCAGGGGGCCARCCTGTCACATGCATTGGCAGTCTGGAAGCACAAGGAGGAGGAGGTGGTGGGGCAGGGCAGGGTGATGAAAAGCCTTACTTTCAAGGCTCACCCCCAGTGACAGACTTACTCCTGTAAAACCACCTTTCATAAAGGTTCCACAATCTTTCCAAACAGCTCCAGGAGCTGGGGACCAAAATGTGAATTATACACCTATGGGAGACATTTCTCATTCAGTCACCACATTGTCTTGTCAGATAAAGTTGGTAATGTTGTTTTTAATGTGAATTGCTAAAAACTTGTAAATCAAACACATGAGCAGTTGGACAGTGTAAATAATACCACCTATTAATTCTAATTGTCCAATAACTTATAGGTTTCTTCACCAACTAAAGGAAGAGAATTGTGAGTTAATCAATCAACTGTGGACTGATATTCAGCAGAAAATTGCTACACAGTCACAGAAAACTCCTCCGGGCTCTCCGTCCTCACTCTCGGCAGAGGACCAGAAAGGCTAGTCGCGCCTTTGCACCTCCTAGTAGCATACTGTCTTAGCTTTGCTTGCTTGTTTGTTTGTTTTGAACACAGTAGTTTTCAAATACTACTAATCTCTTCCTTTTGCAGTCTTTGTATGTTGACTAAAATCCTGATGGGTCTATTGGTGGGACTGTTCTTAGAGAAAGCTTATTCTCTTGAAATGCTATCCGCTGTGTTCTTCCTTTCCAGCTGTTCTGAATGCGACGGATGCTGTCAAAAGAATCCAGGCTGGACTCCAGCCTGAGGAGTCTGCTGAGCCTGTAGACGCCAGCTACGTGGGACAGGTGCTGAACACAAGGAAGCCCAAGCAACTGCTCGCTAAAGGTGCGCTTCCCGCTTTCACCAACGGACTGTTAGACATGCCTTCTCAGAGCTCTCCAGTGGCTGTGCTGAGGCATGAGTGACGAGGAGAAGCTAAGAAACCCTTTCTGTTCCACACAGGGTGTCACGGAGTGTTATGTTAGCTGTAGATACTGTAAACGTGGTTTCAAATTTGTAGACTTGTGTTATAAAGATTGTGGTAACTTCTTTTTAAAAATGGTAAACAATCAAAACGTTTTTTGGTAAATTTGTAGCTGTGATTTTTCCCGGTTTTGAACTAGAATGACTTTTGTTGTTCTCAGTGAAAAGAAAACAAGATATGCGTGCTCCCTCCAAGCAGAAGAAAAACATGCTGTCCTCCAGCCCAGCCTCTGCAGACATTCCAAGCAGCAATAATTCCAGCCTGGATGTCCTCAAGCACATGATCCACGAGGTGGAGCATGAGATGGAAGAGTACGAGCGGTGGACAGGGCGCGAGGTCAAGGGGCCACAGGGCGGGCAGGGGCTCACGGGCTTCACCCTGTCGCTGGTGAGCTCRCTCTGCCGTCTGGTTCGCTACCTTAAGGAGGTAAGGGCACAGTTCCAGGAATCTTCTCTTCAGGCAAAAATGTGACCTCTGAGTAAGGACGGTTAAATTTGAATAGTTTATTTTCCTCTGTTTTAGTATATCTAGTAAAAATGTATGCTTGTAGTCCCCCTCTATCATTAGATATATGCTTAGGTATATATTTCTGATGTTACTGTGAATTTTAGAAAAATGTAATTAGTAGGATAAGCCTGCTATGAATAGAGTAATGGCTTATGCCAGTCTTAAGTATTAAGTCTGGGTATTCTGTTTAAATAGTACTGTCAGCTCTAGCTGTTCTGTTGCTTTCCCCTGCTGGCTGCTGTGCCTCTACAGCTCTGCTGGGAGAGGTGCTGTGCCTGTAATCTGTAAATTCCATAGGCAGGAAGACTCTGGCCTCTGTAGAATGGGAGTTGCCATCTTATCGTAAAAATAATTTATGGAATAAAGAATTGTTTGCTAATAAATAATTAGCTCCTTAGGTAGTCTAGGATTAGTAGGACATTTTAATTTTTTATAAACTCTCCTTAAGGATCTGGCGAGATAGCTCAGTTGCTAAAATRTTTGCTTGTGTTCTTGAGTTTAATCCCCAAATTAAAAATTCTGGGGAAGTGAAGGTGGTGGTATCCTGGGGCTCGTGAGCCGGCCAGTCCAGCCTGATTGGTGAGCTCCACTCCAGGCCAGTGAGAGACCTAGCCTTTCCATGCACGTGCACACATGTACGTGCACAGATTAAACATCTACATACAGCCAGGCAGTGGTGGTGCACGCCTTTAATCCCAGCACTTGGGAGGCAGAGGCAGAGGCAGGTGGATTTCTGAGTTCGAGGCCAGCCTGGTCTACAGAATGAGTTCTAGGATAGCCAAGACTACACAGAGAAACCCTGTCTCGAAACAAACAAACAAACAAAACCAAAAATCTACATACAGTTTACTTATTATGTACTTAAATCTGTTGAACAAATATGACAAAAATGTTAAGAAACTTTTACTTTAAGCAGTAGCTGTGTCACTGATTGATGTGTCATCTGGGGGTGTTTTATAATGAAAGGTTTGTGTACTGTCAGACATGTGAACGTCTCTTTAGCAGATCCCTATTCTGTGATTATTTCATTTTTTTTCCCTTCACAGTACTGTTCATGTGCCTTTTATGATATGAAGAATATCATAGCTAGTAGGTTTCTTCTCCCCTTTTATCTTTTCTTCAACATGTTCTTTGACAATTTTATGCACGCATGCACACATACACACAGTATATTCTGATTACTGTCACCCCGTTCTCTCCTATCTCCCTCCCACTCCTGTTATTCTCCCCCTCCCAGGATTCTTTCCCATTGGTCTGTAGTCCTTGAAGGTGTGCAGTGCTTAGAAAGCATTAGCAAGTCTAGTAATGTGCTTTGTAATTATTCACCTACTTTCAAAGCTATGATATTTCATAGAACTAGCCAATATAGTGCCTGTTTTAAATTATACTTTAACATCAGTTTTTGATTGTGAGTATATCACAGCATGAAATGGAAGCATACAGAAGAGTGTAGAGTGAAAACCCTAATTCTCATTCCTAACTTGTAGCTGACCTGTTGGTTTCCATGTAGCTTACTGTCGTAGCAAGATACCAATGTGTCTTCGTAGAGATGGGCTTTGTATTCAAACTGTATTCGTGCACAGCCCTTCACTTTTTAAATGAAAGAGAAAAAAAAGTAGTTCTCTACGATGGAACTAGAACGAGAAAAGTACGTTTTCATGAATGAGATGTAACCTTCTAACCTACGTGTTAAGTCTCATCCTTGTCATGGCTCTTCTCTGTAAGTGTCTTTGCTGTCTTGTCCTTGTAGAAGTGCAGATGTCATGTCAGTATGTGATCCTGCGGGTGGGAGTTTACTTTTCTTCTTGTCTTTGGCAGAGTGAAATCCAACTTCGGAAAGAAGTAGAGACAAGGCAGCGGCTGGAACAGATGTTACGTGATCACCGAGAGCTCATTGATGCTCTAACAGCTGAAATTCTTCTCCTCAGAGAAGAAAACAGTACCATGCAGGTATTCACGTGCTCTCCCGCAGGCTCCGTGTCTGATAGTGAGCATGTCCATGCATGCAGGGTTCTCCTGGAGCTGCAGATGGCTCAGCTGCTCTGACGTGACTGCCTGTCATGTCGGCAGCAGCAGTGGGTAGGAATGAACGTTTGTTATGCCAGGGTTCTATAGTCAAAACGTAAGCTGCGTATATACATAGGATAAGTTTGCTGTTTCTAGGAAATATGCTGTGGAGTGGGGATAACAGGATGTACATTTCGATAGCCACCCATACTGTGGTCATTTACAGAGTGTGAAGGAGTGTTCTGGTAGCCATTGTCATTTTAGAGGAAAGGATAACAGAGACTTTGAACCCCTCTTCACTGATATTAGATTCTATTTGTGGTTGCTTTTAGTGACTCTATAAAAAAGGCATATAATATCTTTTCTACCACACGGACTGCTTGTGTGCTTCCTTAAGAATTCTTTCTTTGTATGTATTCATGTGTGTGTACAAGTCTGTGTGGAGGACAGAGGTGATGTTGTGTCAGCCTCAGTCACTCGTCATCTTACTTTTTGAGGTTGGGTTCCCTGTGACTGTGGAGCTCACCAGTTGGACGAGACTCTGGCCAATGAGCTCCTAGAGTCTACCTGTCTCTGCCCCCACACTGGTGTTACATACATGTGCTGCTGTACCTGGCATTTTACATTGGGGCTGGGGATTTGAACTCAGGTCCTTATGTTTGTGTGGCAAGCACTTCATTGACTGAGCCATATCCTTAGCCCCCTAAGCAGTCTTCCTCTGCGTACTTTTGATGTGTTTGATTGTTGGGTCATTGACTTTACCCGCTTATACATACTCAGTCCTCATCACTGAAAACATGAGTCCTCATTAGGCTTGAGAACATAGAATGTCTTATGCATCTTTTCGATGGTGTGGGTTCTTGCAGACTGCTACAAGATCAGGTCAGGCAGAGGAAAAGTAAGGGCAAAGGTCTTGAGGTAGGAGTGTAATGGGGGCTTCACCGTCCTCCAGGATGCCAGTGTGGAGGAAGCGAAGAGGAGAGCAGTCATTGGGAAGATCAGACAAGTGCCTCGCCCTGGGCTCTTTGCATGCTGTTTAAAGAGCCAGGCAGATGACGCGGAGAGCCACTGAAGAGAAGAGCCACGAGGAGGCTTGAGTCTTARGAGGGCCATTTGGGCTGCTAAGCTTGCACTGTGCTCTGCTGTGTTAATTACCACCCAAGTCTAACACCTCACGGCACCGTGCTGTGTGGACTACAGCAGAGGGCTGCCTTTGTTGGGCCACTTAGTGCCCCCTGACCCCAGCTCTAACCACTTAGGAACTGTTGACAATAATATACTTAATTAATATTTATAAATACTTAATATATATGTAGACATTAAGAGTCATACCTTTATTTTGTTCTTAAATGACTACAATKATTTATCAGCGAGGTGTGTGTACTTTTCTGATTCTGTGTAACTATCCTAAACTTAGTTTATATTGGACATCATTGTATTATTTCCTATTTCTTATTCCACAGTGTGTTTCTACCCAAAAGTAGTATTTTTAAACATAGTTGCTTCCTGAAAACCAGCCCTCAGAAGATTTGATGACCTTCTGGTTGTCTTTCTTGTTACTGTTTGAGAGTGGGTCTCACTATGCAACTTAATGTGGCCTTGGCTTTGTGAGCCTCCTGTCTCAACTTCTTGCATGCTAGAAATGCAGGCATGTRCTGCCACGCTTGCCTAAGAGGATATTATACTACCAAAAAGAATATAATAAAATCTCTTTTTCTTTATTGTGTTTTCGAGACAGGCTTTCTCTGTAGCCCTCACTGTCCTGGAACTCACTCTATAGAGCAGGCCCACCTTGAACTCAGAAATCCGCCTGCCTCTGCCTCCCAAGTGCTAGGATTAAAGGCGTGCGCCACCACTGCCCAGCGAGAAATCCGCCTGCCTCTGCCTCCCAAGTGCTAGGATTAAAGGCGTGCGCCACCACTGCCCAGCGATATCTCATTTTCAGACTGAACTGCCTCCAGTTAATAGCTGACTGATGCTGCGTAGTTGGTGTCTTTACTGGTTTCTCTTGAGAACTGAAGCTGTTCTCTGCTGCCCCTGTGAAGTCACTCTGTTGTCTCAGACTACAGTTTGAGGGTAGAACTAGGAGAGGTAGCAGAGCATTGCATCTCTGTTGTGAGGTTGRCTCAGATAGGGCCAGAGCAGAAGAGGGAAATGTTATGAAGACTGAGCAAATTCACAGTGTATTTTAAAGGTCAACCCAACCTTGGAAATGGAGTGAAGGACAGGATATGAGGCGGAAAAGCCATAGAGAATTGCGCAGTTTGGGATTAGGATAAAAGAGGAAGCTGCTGTGTGTGTTGTAGGAGTCAAGAGGATCTCGGCCTTATATAGATTGAGTATGAGAAGTCTATTTGAGTCCTACATGGGGAAACTTAAAAGACCACTGAATATTCGAGTGTAAAATTTGGGGAGAAAGTTGTTTCATATGCTATGTTCATTGATACTACACATTGGTACTATCTCTGACGTCCGGACCACACCTACTTTTGCTAGTTGTCTGCATTTACAAGCACATGTGTCATTAGCTGTCTCACTGGTTTCTCTTTGTTATAAGGTCTTAGCAGTTCATGTAACTCTTCTTTCTTCCCTTTCACCTGCCATCTTTATGCCTGTAAGAACTATGTGCCAATATTTATGAAAAGCCTGCATTTTGTGGTTGTAGTCAGACTTTTGATTTTACATCACCTATTTACATCTACAGTATGGAAAAGATAGAGAAAAAAACAAATCTGTCTGAACTTCTAGACAGTGAAGTTGACTTTTAATGTAAGAGTGGACTTCCAAACATGTTCAGCTGTATGACAGATAACAAACCCAATCAGTTGGTGCGATGTTTCAWTTATTTTAAATTTGAAAATTATGTAACATTAGTGAGTATGTAACATATGTAGACAAATCTGAGTATACATTAACTACAGTTACCTTTCATAGAAAGCTGTAATTATATTACCTATAGAATGCCATGCTTTTCTTTTGCTGTTCACATTGTKTCCATACAGAATGATATGTTTTTATGACATTAGAGTTTATCCACTTCAATGCCCATGTATGCTCTGTTGAGTTTCCCAGGSCTAATGYATCACGCTCTTATTGTAGCTAGTCAGTAGAGATAATCTATATGAAAAGATTTTGCAAATTAAAAGCTCTACAAAAAGATTTAATTTTGATAGCATAGTACTTGGTAGTAGCAATTAGTTACTTAAGCATTTCATCACCACGAGTCCTTTAGAGCATTTATAATTATAACATTGCTTTAAGATAGGTATTTAAAATTATATCACACACACACACACACACACACACACACACTCTCATTCACATCTCCGTATGGCTTAACTCTTTAGATAATGACTGCTGTCTGCTATGCCAGTGATGTGTGGTTTTCTTTAGGCGAGACTTCAGCAGTACATGGTTACTACAGATGAACAGCTTATATCGCTCACACATGCCATTAAGAACTGTCCTGTGATAAATAACTCCAGACAAGAAAGTCAAGCATCAGAAAGGGCAGCTATGGGTAGAAGACTTGTGGATAATGTAGGTAGGTGGAGTCTTATTATTCCCAAACTGTTATTAAATTACCTAATATCCTTAGAGTAGTAATAAGCAAAGAAGATAGAGCTTGTGGATTAGAAGAAGT
>BDUI01009791.1:25324-37851 GCA_002335545.1 Apodemus speciosus | reverse complement strand
ACTATCAGACATTTTCGTGTATGAATTTGTTTTTATGATTTTGTCTAGTTTAGTTATCAGGCTATGATTACCTCTAATAATGAGTTACAAAAAATTACTTTTGTTTTAACTTTCTGGAAGACTTACACAAAAACATTATTTTCTCCTTAAAAACTTGGTAGGATTTACYAGTGACTTCATCTAGGCCTGGAATCATGTAAATTARCRTATTATTAGCTACAAGCTGAGTTTMATTAATAGGTATAGATGTTATCACATTCTGCATTTCTTTTCAGTGAGTTTTGGTTTTTTGTGGCTTTCATGATTTTTTTTTATTTCATCCAATTTGCCTAATGATTAGCATAGTGCTGTTAATAATGATTAGCATAGTGTTATCTGTTAATAATGATTCAAATAGTGTTTTCTGTTACTAATATTTGTCATCTGCATTTTCATTATCTTGCTTAAGTAAATTTAGAGGTTTACCAATTTCATGGATTTTGGACAGTAGATCTGAGACTCGCTGATTTTTTTCTAGCGCGTTTTCTCTTTCTGTTTCGGAGCTTTGGGGTCGGACATGTRTCACTCCCTGACTTCTGCTCGGGTGGAACTTCATTTATGCTACACACTTTTTACGTTTTTGTTAAGTGGAAAGTCAAGAAATTGCATGGTCTTCAATTTATAAAAACATTTTGCACCAAAATATTTCCCTTAGCACTGTTTTACTCTGGGATATTTTTATTTTCACAGAGTGCAAAAGAATTTCTCATTTCCCTTATTAAGAGAGCTATCTATCTTATACCAGCAGGTTATGTAGAAATGTGTTAGATTCCAAATGTTTGCCAGATTTAAGGTTTACTCTGTTATTGGCCTTTAATTCTTAGGTCTCAGGACACAGGCATCATTTGATTTGAATCAGTTTAAATTTAACAAGACTTGATATATGACCCAGAACAGGATCAATTTCAATCAGTATTTGTGCCTCTGAAAATAATGTGCATGGTTGACAGTGCACAGAGCTACTTCCTCTTCATTTTCCTTTAGTTTGGTTTAAACTTAAGCTGAGGTGACACCCCTTTCCTCCCCTTTGTTTTACTCTATTTCTGTTTTGCCAAACTGTTAAGCTACTCATTTGAAATCTGTTAGGTTTGGTGTTTCAAGTCCAACCCATTAGAATGGGAACTAGAGGGTTATTATTCCTGAATAAGGGAAYTTATAATTTCTGAAAATCTCTRTCTAAMGAGCACACCTATAAAAYTAGAATTTTAGTCCCATTTCAGGGGAGGTCAGCTGGACTCAAGGAMCAAGAGGTGAAGAGGTGGAAAGGGTAAGAACCGTTACTGTGCTCTTGTGATCTCAAAGGCTGAGTCAGCACATTTTGAGGGAGCATGACTCAAAACCAGCAACTATTATAAGATAGAGAAAACACCAAAGAATGGTGAAGAGCATCATATSCCTCCCTTATCACACAGTTTGTTTGAAGGGATGACCATATATCTCTACTAGAGCTAATGGATAGGAAAAATGCCTGAACGCTGACTTGCTTCCTGCTGACCCTGAGAGGGCCTGCCATAAAAATTAATACACTGGGGCGAACATTGAGTGAGAAGAAAAGAGTCCACATGATAACCTTCATTTCAAAACTGTATGCACTACCGTTTCCAGTAATGTCTGAGCTGAGCTGTCCTTACATTATTTAATGTTTCCAATTAAAATGCTTTAGAGTGTATGCTCAATTATGGCAATCCAAAAGAGTCCTAATTTATAATGTTCTACAAAAAAAAAAATTCCAACTTCTCAACAGAAAACGATTCTGAATGGAAAAGAGAGCAAATATATATTAAGAGAAATATTGCTGGACTGAATAATGCTAAAGGTAAAAAGGTAATAGAAATTCAAAACCAAAATCCAGGAAGCCTACAGCAAGGACTACTGAAATACGATCAGTGGCAAATTTCCTGGTCAGTAGGAAGTACATCAATAAGAAGATGGCAGGAKTAACACCTGACTACCCATAATACTTCCAAGGCTAATAGTACAAGGTCTGTGGCTACAAATGGAGAATAAACTTAAGCCAGATACTAAATTGTCACTAAACCCTATAAGGTATATGGGCAATATTTGAAAAAAAAATAAAGTTTGTCTGTGAGATATCAAGGGGAAGCTTAGCAAAGTAAAGCAAATCAGCCCCCAGGGCATTAGGTCGGGAGAAACAACTGTTTTGTATTTTTCTTGTGATCAAGATAAAGACCTGAAGGCTAGAASACAATAATTAAAGGAAGATGAAATATGACCAAATAATATGTCTTTGAGCTTACTCAAGGTAAAGTACAAAGACTAGCCAATCATGGGCTTGCAGTTGCCAATAYTGGACCAATGATTCACATYTCCACTCTTACATTTAAAGTTTTCATTACAGGCCAAGACAAAACATGATGGTTATTTATAAATTTCTTCATGAAATAGCATACACTATGGGGTTAGAGAAAATATACTGACTACTCTTCCCTTACCCACATACTATATGACCTATGAAGGACTAAATACACATGCACTCATAAAATACATCACACATAAAAAATATTTTTATGATACAACAAAGAGACCTTCAGACCATTTTTCTTTATGAATATAGATGCAAAACAACTCAATAGAATTCTCACAAACAGAATCCAAGAACACATCATCAGTCTGGCATGCAGACAGACTACTCTTACACCACCCCTAAATGWTTTTTAAGAWTGCCTTGAATCCGTTGCACAACAATCATGACTGCTTGCTGCCTCACCACAACCCCAAATCTCAGAAGTGTGGCCTTAACCATGAATCTGGGTCTTTGCCTCTAACTATTGCCATCTGAGCCAAAGATGGGACCCTTTCCCTGACTTCTCTTTAGAGGGACTGTTGCGAATGATGTAAAAGGGCCAAAACTGATTTCTGCAAACACAGTCTGCTTGCACGAAGAGAGTGGGAGTAAACACTCTTTATGAGCTGGTTGGAGATAACCTAGCTTCTTCGCCTAGTATTGCAACATTGGGCATAATACTATGTTATACCCCTGCTTGCCTCCTTTTGATATCCATCATTAGTCGAGCAGGCTGATGAAGTAAACTGAAGAAGTAATGGAAGAGATCAGGGCAGGACTCTGTTGGTATAGACATGAGAATGGCTGCAACACAGTTGAAGAAGTGGACAGCATCAAGGATAAATACAGCAGGGAATCATGAGAGAAAGGAGCAGAGAGACTTAGCTAAGAGTCATGGCAACAGCCCGTAATGGTAATAACTAATGGAACAATAGCAAAGGCTGGTGGCAACTGAGGTTGTAGCTAGCAGTGGCAGCCTTTGCAGCAACCATAGCAACAAGAAGCCATGTTATGTTTTGGAGTGCAGTCACTGCAGGGGTGGGGAGGGAAGTAAATAAATAGTAAGGAAGCTCAGAACACTTAAATTAAAAAAAGGAGAAGGCTGCAAGTTTCTGAGCAAGTTGTAAAAAGGGATGTCAGGAATTAAGGGCAAAGAGAGCCTCAGACATCAAAACCAAAGAGCTGTAACAGAAGCTATCCTCAATGGCTGGGGAATCCCAACACATAGTCCTGGTGAGAGAAATGCTAACCAATAGCAAGGGCTGGGAATCCCAATTTTCCTAGGTTGACACGAAAGCCTTATGAGGCTGGTAACTGTGCAACTAAGGGTCCCAGTACCCCAGTGTTGCTCAAGACCTGTTACAGTGTAACCTGCCACAGGGATAAGGGTCACCCTGTTATTCTAGGCTGTCTGCCTATGTTGTTCACTGATGGTTGAAGTCAAGTGCTAAGGATCTGAGCTAGAACAGCTTCTCCTCACGCACCTGTGACCTCATTTTGATAGAGCAAAGGGATCCTGGTCAGCAGACTAGTACTAGTAGCACTGTCCTCATACGGAGGCCACTCCAGGAACTCAGCCTTCCGGTCTGCTCCTTCATGTGGGAGCAGAAGCAGCTGAAGGGGAAGCAGCAATGGTACGGCTCAGAACATACCCACACAATTGCTTCCCTGCTCCTGAACATCAGCTGTTGAGCGGGGGAATGAAGCCAGAATTATCACCAGCTGTTTCCCAAGCTGTTTTGGCAGCAATTCATAAAAAAATAGACTCCCCAGGCATATTCTTGAGTAATGTTACCAAAGCAGAAGCTCTGTCTCCAGAAATACACAATACAGAAAAGCAACAAATAGGCTCTACTTTTTATCTTCCAGTCTGCACACCAGTCTTCTTACTCTCTACCAAACTCCTAATCTAGGATTTATGTTAGCCACCAACACTTGAATCACCCTCTTCTACTTTCTCTGTGAATTTTGGTGCCTCCTCTTTCTTATTAACTAAATCCAACTAGAACTGGCTTGGACATGTCATGCTGGATTTTGGAGCAAGGAGTCAGACAATTAAACCAGCTGGGGTTATTTCCATTATAGCTTCAATTAGTTACTACACCGTAATTTACTTTGAAATTTATCAAAGAGAAGTTCTCCCAAACAGTAAATGGTAGGTCAGATTGCAGATCTACCTATTCCCTAAAATTGATTCCCTATATGTAGCTGAGAGAAATGAAGAAAAGAGATACAGTATACAAATGATGGCTCAAATTTCTAACTAGAGCCAATAAAAACAAGAGATGGCATTGATGATTATGTTTTAAGTATGTGCACACATTGCTACCCATGTTGTACCTCAGTATTTCTACAGACTTGGTAGAAAGTCCCTTAAGACCATAGAAATCAATGTGTAAAATAATTATTGTTCATTGGGCAGAATATGAATTCATTTAGAAACATGTCGCCTGGTCTCTTACAACAAAGAATATTTGGAAATAAGCTGTGCTTTGTGAGCATTCTTATAGCAAGGAAGAAAGTCGAGTAAAATTTCCATACCAAAAGTTTATTGAGAAGTCAGAGCTAAGGGAAATGTTACTTACTCTCATTTTCCTTTGAGGGTTTTTCCAAAAACACTCAAGATATCTCACATGTTTCAGTGCATGACTGCTTTCTTGCCAAATCTAACTTGAAATATTATATTCTAAATATACATGTCACATAATCATGAATATCCTTTCCTTACTTGAATGAGGTCTGGCCAAACATTTTCCTGGCAGTTGTTATAACTATAGTGTATAAGAATACACTAGGATATCTTGGAGCCAGCCAAAAAATTAGTAGGCTAACTGCCATGTAAGGATATGAAGATATTTATTTGATCAATATTAACAGGCTTTATGAGATAGTTGGTATAGCATAGACATTAAATTTTTAGCATTTTCAATGTTCTTACTGATAGAAAAAGAAAGAAAACTTCAGTCTGGCAAAGTACCACTATAAAGTTAATTAACCTCTTTATTTTATCTAATGAGGAAGAAGAAATCTCAACATGTAAAAATAAAAAGGGAAAGTACATTCATATTCAATAGCAACAAATTAGGATTTCATTAAACAAACAAAAATATTTGTTCTCCTCTGACTATCTCACTTACCTCAGGATGTTGACGCTCTCCCCATGAATGCCTTTTACTCCTGCTGGGTACCCAATAGCACCAGCTCTAACCTCCACTCTAAAGCTCAATAGATGTCCCATGAACTCTCACCCTTCCCTTGCTCTCAAGAAGGACAGAAACAATCAAGTCTATGCATGGTGTAGCACTGGGATGCATTTTGTCTTTTGTAAGCTGCCATTTATCAGACTGAGAAAATCGCCTCATTTTTTTTTCTTAGAATTTTTCCCTCATCATGAATGGATATTAAATTTTGTCAGAAGATTTTTTTCTGCATCAACTGAAATGATCATATGTTTCTTTTCTTTCAGTCTGTCAGCAGAGTGAATTCAGCAGATTGTGTTGATTCATTTTCAAAAGTTAATACAGTCTTATATATTTAGGGTAAGCCCTACCTGGTCATGTGTTATAGACTATGCTGTTGGGTCTGGTTTAGTAGTTTCCATTGATGTGCACAGGGATACCAGCCCAAGGATTTCTTTTTGACACGGTATCTCTTTAGCTTGGGTATTAGAGCAAAGCTTGTCTTATGGAATCAGGTGGAAACCGTTTCCACTTTGTATAGTAAACTTCTGCTGCCGGATAAGGTACATAAACTGTAAGATTGAAATCCTGCTGAGTCTTAAGCTTGGGGCATGACAAGGCTTTAATCAAGGCGTATGCCAAGGCTCATCCCCTCTCCCTCTCCCTCCCCCTCTGCTTCTTTGCTCTGCTTTTCTATTTTTGTGGCAATTGTTTCTACCCTGTCTCTACTACTCTAGTCTTTTCTCCTCAGCAGCTTTCCCTTTCCCATTCTTTACAACCCTTCCATATGGATAAGCACTCTCACTAAAATTCTTCACAAAATTCACCTTAGGCCTGATTGGCTAATGGGCTATATAGCTTTCCAGCTCTTGGCCAAGAATTATTTGCTCTACAACTGAGGCGATATTCAGCTTGACTTTGTTCAATATCTGATAAGTTATAAGCTCTCCATTTCATTATG
Organism: Apodemus speciosus; assembly: GCA_002335545.1. Classification (NCBI taxonomy): domain Eukaryota; kingdom Metazoa; phylum Chordata; class Mammalia; order Rodentia; family Muridae; genus Apodemus; species Apodemus speciosus. The sequence goes on along the minus strand of BDUI01009791.1, from coordinate 31,367 downwards.
GAACAGAAATCATTCACAGCCTAGGTCAACTTCAGGGACTATGTGATGTTGTGGCTTTCATGTACAAGGTTCCCACAAACCTGGGTGTTTGAATACATGTTCTTCAGTGAGTGGCTCTGTTTTGAAAGGTTACAGAACCTGTACATGCTAGAGCCTTATTAGAGGATGTCACTAGAGTCAAGCTGAGGCTTGAGAGGCTGGCCCAACTTCCTGGGCTTTCTGTCTGCTTCTGACTTTATGTGATAAGCTGCCTTCCTCTCCCTTTGGTCGTGCTTTCCCCACCATGAGAGTATATACTCTGGAATTTTAAGTCAGAATAAGCCCTTCATTCCTTGCATTACTTCTTCTCAGATAGTATATCACAATCATGAGAAAAGTAACTAGTACACACTCAGGTTCCTGGGCAGCTCTCTTTCTAGTCCCAAGTTGTTTTTTCATATCTGTGTCTTGCTCAGCAAATGGTAAATGCTCAGCAAAGTCTACATTTTCTTCTTTCAAGCTCCTCTGCATGTTGCTCTCATATGCCCAGTACCCTGCCTCAGGTCTAGCCATTGTGGTCAGACCTCAAACTTCTCAATATGCAGAGAATATGGGAATTTATCGGGTTCCTCCTCTACTCATACAGTCAGCAGGCATTTAGTATAGTATCTGCTGAAGGTAACTCTTGAGTGTCCTGACCTTCAGTCACCATATGCAGCAACTCTAGAAGTATGATTTTTTTAAAACACTATCCTTATAGTCCCACTGCTTATTTGAAACTTGTTCCATTGAACAGTGTATTAATTTTAAAGTAATATTATATGAATGTACTCAAAGCTTGACTAAAAGCTAATTTCATTGTGTCAAAAAGTATTAGAAGAAATTACAAAGAAAGTGCACATTAGTGAATGCATAGAAGCCAGTTATCAAATGATAATAACCAAGCTCATTTTCTTAGGAAAAATATTAGTTTCAATAATCATCCTTCCCTAAATTCAAATGAGAAGTGGACATAACAAAGGTCTTTGAGTACGTTAACATTTACATGAAGCTTAGATGTCCAGCTTTTAATGTTGAACAAGTTTTATAACTAATGAGATGCAAGAATCTTTTAGTTACTAATTATAATTATTTACATTGTTAGGTAATGAATTAGATAATTAAATAATTGATCTCACTTTAATTTTTATTTTTATAAATATTGATCTTGGTGAAATTTTTCCTATCTTTTATTGGACTAATGAATAAAAGATACTAACCTTTACTCAATTTCAATGGAACATTTGGAACAGCATTTCCAAGGTCACTAAAATGTAGAAATATTTTTTGTGTCTAAGATCAATGCTACTGAGAATCATGTCAAATTTATTTTAATGTGTAGCTTAATGTTGTGGAATATTTGAATAAATTAGACAAATTGAATATACAGTCGCTAAATTTGGTTTTACTTGCCCTAACGTTTTACGTATATTATGAAAGAACACCATTCCATTCCTCTACTGGGAGGAGGATCTCTCTGAAAGTGAATCAATATTTGTCTTTAGAATATAAAGTTGAAAAGAAGTCAGTATATAATATTTCCCCTATGGAAGAGATTGCATTAAGTATCATATGTAAGTTGCATGTAATATTATTCTTATTTGCATTTTCCCAATAGTTAGGCATTAATTTTCTCAAAATGACAACTGATAATATTTTTACATTCAGTGAAATTCCTTGTGAAGTCTGCTCTTCATAGAGAGAACTTTATGAGTTTCATGGCTTTTTTTTTTTTTTTTTTTTTTTTTTTTTTTTTTTTTTTTTTTTTGGTTTTTCGAGACAGGGTTTCTCTGTGTAGTCCTGGCTGTCCTGGAACTCACTCTGTAGACCAGGCTGGCCTCAAACTCAGAAATCCGCCTGCCTCTGCCTCCCAAGTGCTGGGATTACAGGCKTGCGCCACCACGCCCGGCTGCGGCTGGCTTTTTTTTTTTTTTTTTACATCTTTCACTATAACTGTGCTGTATTGCAAGTTTGACCTAAATTATTTTCTTTAACCTACAAAGAAAATTTAACTTGCAGATACTTCAGGAGATCATCTAGAAATCATGAACAGAACCTTGGGGTTTGGTTGATAGTATAAATGTACCATGCCTCACACATGAGCTCATGGCTTCAGTCAAGAGCAAGATTAATTTCTTAATTTCTTACCAGTACATAAGCTCAAGAACCCTACTGAAGTTTAAACCCTGGGGCCTAAATATGTTTTCTGGTTGATTGCATGTTAATGAGACATTAAATGTTATTGACAACAATGTAGTAGCCATAGTAACTTTCACATGATGCTTTTTTAATCTACTTATAGAATTCACTATCCGACATTATTTCACTTTTTATTCATCTCATATATTGGCCATCTATATGATACTTAATATGCTCTCGTAATTAATATTCTTTTCCATAATCACTCCTGTGAGGATCATTCTGATGTCTGCTCTCAGTCTTTGAACTTAGACGCATTCTGATGGAACCTGATGAAAAGGATGTTCATGGGAAACTCTCATGCCCATTTGTAATTGGAAAAYCCAGGAATCACCATTTGAACAATCTAAGAATAGAAGCAGTGCATAATAAATCCGTCTTCTTTTCCTCCCTGGGGATGGTGACAGAAATGCATTTTCTACATCATGAGGTGAGTCAGTAAACTGAGATACAGTGATGCTGATACACATGACTTAAGGCAAGAGATAAAGATGCAGAATTAAAACGGCTGAAAAGCATTTAATAGGTGTTATACATTTTATTGTTATGCATACTGTAACATATAATCATAGGCCTTTTCTCCAAACATCAAATACATGCCTGTGCTAGAAGAATCAATTGATTTCTCTATATCTTTAGGAGATAATAAAATAAAATATAAAATATAAAATAGTGTGACAGGAACAAGCACAAAGACCTAAGAGAATAAATCCTGATGGCAAGCTTGACTAGGGCTTTGAGTCTCCACACTTCTGTTGTTTAATCCATCCAGCTGGTCATATTTAATTAAGGCAGCCATAGTGTCTGAAAGACTGGGATAACCCTCTTCCCTTCACTACTACCACTCGAGGAAAAGTACCCTATGGGCTAGACAGTGCTTCTTGTCTGTGGAATATAATTTTTCCTCTGCTGTCATCAACCTTCCCTTTAATTTCTCCCGTCTACAAATCTACCTCATTATCAAAAACCCTCTGTACTGTCGGTAAGACTGAAACATCTGTGGACCACATCAAGACACTACTTAATAACTATTAAACATTGCTAAGTGTATCCCTTCAGACAAAACTCTCCCTCTTGATATTCATTGTTGGGAAATTACTAAAGAAATAAAAAGATTAAGCTAGATATGCAAGATATGTTGAGATCATATATGTGCTGTGAATGCAGGGTATGATGATGGGGGTGGAGGTGAAGGGGCAGTGATGGGAAAAAATGATAGTAGTAGGAGGGTGATGATGAGGGTAGGTGGTGATGGTATCAGTGGTACTTTAAAAGATAATGTCCCTAATTGGCTCAAATATTTGAAGGCTTGGTCAGTAATTGGTGGTATTTAGGTAAGTTTACCCGGTGTGGCTTGGTTTAAGGAAGTATTTCTCTGGATGCAGGCTTTGAGGTTTCAAACCAATATGCCACATATCCCCACAAACTTCACAATTCCCCACGTATCCTATTCACTCTCTCTATTTTGTCTCTTGGCTCGAGATGTGAGCCCTCTGTTTCCTTGTCCTTGAAACATGCCATATTCTACTCATGGAATCATAAGCCCAAATAAACTTTTCTGTAAGTTGCCTTGGTTATGAGTGTTATGACAGCAATATTAAAGTAAATATGTGTTCACATAATATTTGCATATATATGTATACATATGTATACATAGTCACATACATATCATTTTTGAGATGTATATTATCAAACATTTGCTTTTACATGTTTCTAAAAAACAACTATCCAGTGATTAGAGAAGATTGTGGTTGTTTGATTCACTTTTGTCTTGCCATTCTCTGTTATTAATTTTAAATACATAGTTATTACTTCTTTTAAAAGTAGTTTTCATATAATCAAATATTAAATATATGCAATTATGCATGTATTTAAAAAATTTCCATCCTTCTAGTGCAACTTTATGCATTTTTTTGCAGTGCAGGATATCAAAACCAAACGCTCATGCAAGTCACTAGCTCTATTTAAACACAAATAAAACAAATTCTGTATAAAGTGTATAAAAGCCTCAATCTACAGGAAATGAAATATATAAGTCTTCTGGGTATCATTTAATAATATTGGCTAATGCTTATGCTCATGTGACCAAATACAATGCTATAAGATAATATGAAGACCCTAAGGTGTTCCTGGATGCCCAGGCAACTTTTATCCTGTGTCTAAAGTGCCCATGCAAAAAAATCATTTTTTCACTAAATGTTATTTTTGCCTATTTTAGAATTTCATATAAATGAAAATAATTCTGTATATGTGAATTTTAGGGCTACTCATAATTTTTGTGCCTTGTCTACATTTCTAGTCCTCCTTTGTCATTGTAAGTAATGATGGTCCCTTTTATGATCATGGTTGTTTTCAGACTCACACATCAGTGGAAAGCTGAGCAATTTACAATTTAGCTGTATTATGAATAAATCACTGAACTTTGGGTATTGGTTCCTAAGTAGATACATCTCCACTGTTCTCATTTGTAAGTATGCAAGAGCAGAATGCTAAGTCAAAAAATAATTGTGTGGGGCTATGAAAAGCATCACCAGTTCTATTCTCCACATTGTGTGCACCATCCTATGTTCCTACGGACTACACATAAAGTTCTACCGTCTCTTCATCCTTGTCAATATATGGTGTTACTGTCATTTTAACTTCAACTTTTGTAAAGTGAATTATTTTTATTATAAGTGTAACCAGTGATCTGACTACTTTCCAATTCCATCTTCATAATACTTGCAGTTTAATAATGTTCTAGCCTTCTTTGTTTTAGATGTTTCTTCCCATGGTATCTTCCTGGACCCACTCCTCCTCATGGCAATCTGAATCCCCTTCAACTCCTTCCTACCTTATTTTCTCTTCTTCCCAGGCACTGGATAATTAGAATTTATAGACAAGGCAGAGAATAAATGGTAAGAATTATTTACACAAACTTGGTACTGGAGCTTCTAAGATTACACATAAGAAAGTCATGTCTAGAATAAAACCAGACAGTGGAATAGAGAAATCAGCATGTGAAATAATACAAAGGCAAACTTTACACCATGTACAAAAGCATTATGCTGACAAGTAAATAACAGTATGCCAACAGATTTTCACTGATTTTTCCAACAAATATTTTTTATTTTATTTTTGACATAATATAACTATGACATTTTCCCTTCACTTTCACCATTCAAAAACCCTCTTATATATTCCTCATAACTCTTCATCATAATCACAGCCTCTTTTCCACTAATTATTATTGAATGCATAAATATACTACATATATGTGTGTGTACATATACATATACATATACATATATTCCTAAGTATAACCTTTTAAGTCCACATAACTGTGCTTGTATGTGCTTTCAGGACTGACTGTTCAGCACTGGACAATCTATTGGTGTGCTTTTCCCTGGGGAGGACTACCTCTTCCACTTGCAGTTTTCCTCAGTTTCCTGTAGTTCTTTGTTTTAGATTGACACCTAGTGAGTTTTTCTCTGTCCACTTATGCACATCCGCATGTGTCATCCTTTTTTTTATTGGATATATTCTTTATTTACATTTCATTCCCCTTTTCTGGTTTCCCTGCCCCCCAGATGTCCCAAATGTCTTTTTCCCTCCCCCGGTTCCCCCATTCACCCCTTCCCACTTCCCTGTTTTGGTATTACCCTACACTGCTACATTGGGCCTTTCCAGAACCTGGGTCCACTTTTTCTTTCTTGTCAGAGAGCATTTGATAGGTAGATTGTGTCTGTGGTGTTCCAAGATTCTAGGCTAATATCCACTTATCAGTGAGTGCATGCCATGTGTATTTTTTTGAGACTGGGTTACTTCACTCAGTATGATGCTCTCC
>BDUI01009791.1:0-16287 GCA_002335545.1 Apodemus speciosus | reverse complement strand
ATTTTGGAATAATAGGGAAACAGTATAACAGCATTCATCTGAGAACAGTTGATGTGAGAACTGGGGATGCACATAATCAAAAAAGTGTATGTAATTCTAAATAATTAAAGATATTTTCAATGTAAATATCAAAAGATTGAATGATTCAGTCAGTAAACAAGAAAATGAATAAAATGGTCACTATTTAAAAAGTTTGGTTTCCAAAAATTATCGGAACTCCAGTGTAATTTATAATACATAGTTCTGTAAGGGACAAATGACCACCCAAACCCTATTTAGTGCTCTTTTGCACTGACACTGGCTTTGTTTGATGAGCACAAGTAGCTTGAGAGTACTGGTCAAGGTCTGAGAAGAAGGTCTCTGAACTGGACTCTAGCTCTTTCACTTTTAAGCAATGTTGCCCTCGGCACATCAGTTTGTTCTGTTCTCTGGAGTCTGTGGTACAATGGTATCACTCTAAGGTATTTAAAAAGGATTCTATAGGCAAGTTACCAGAAAGGGGTTCAATGCTCAGAAGACTGATGCATCTCGTTTAGTTTTCTTACCGCAATTTTCTACCTTTTTTCATCTTCCCTCCTCTTCTAAATGTTTTCCCTTCCCTTCTGCCTTCTTCCCCGTCCTTCTTTCTTAGATGGAACAGACACTATGCAAAAGAAACAATAATGGCCAATAAATATTTTCCTGTATGTTCAACATCCTTAGCCATCAGAAGATTGCAAATTAAAACTATATTGGGATTCTCCCTCCATTCAGTCAGAATGACTACCATGACTACAAACAGAAGCTCGACAGGAAGCAAAGAAAGTGACCCTTATACAGAGTGGAAATGTAAATGGTTGCAGCCACTGTGAAGGTTAGTATAGAGGTTTAAAAGCTTAAAAGTAGAACTTTCTTGTTACACCTCTACAGGGTATATTCCAGAATAACAGAACAGAATAGGGGAATAATAGAACAGAGATATCTGTGCACCCAGGTCCACTATAGAACTATTCACAGTAGCTTTGTTATGGAGTCACCCTTATGTCTGTGAAACTGAGTACATATACACACGAGAAAAAATGTCATTCGCCAAGAGAGAGTAATGAAATTATGCTGTTTGCAGAAAAATGAATACATGTGGGTGATTTTCCTCTGGAAAAGAGGGTGTCTACTAGACTAACAAAGTGTAGGTTTTCTGATAAATGGAATCTAGAAAATAACAAGGTATGAAATAAGCACTGAATAATAAGGATAGAATTGAAATGATGAGGATGGGAAGAGGACATAAGTGAGAAAGCAAAAGAATAAATGTGATCAAGACAAATAATATTCATATTTGAAAATGTCACAGTGAGACACATTATTTTGTGCAATTAGCATATACTGATATTTTTATTTAAAATATAATCCTCCCACAATTAAGAACAGTATGGTCCCTCTCCTGAGCCTTTCAGGCAATCTTGTCTTGTTGACTTTGTCCTAAATTGTTGGGGTTTCTTTAGAAAAAAAATCTCTTCAATACAATTCAAAACTTGTTTGTATGGTTGTTCTGGTCTCTCTCTCAAACTCTTATACACAAACTTCTGAAAGATTAAAAAACCTTGGCTCCCATGCATGTCTGTCTGCATGCATGCATTATGGGTTCATGCATGCATTTATCTACAGATTATATACACCATGCACTTGCTAACTGTTAAATAAGTCAAGTTCATGTGACTCACACAGCCCTTTTTCCCCCATCTGGAAATGCAAAGGCAGTAGTTTCACATTAGGTTGACTGTAGAATATAAGTGAAATTGCCAACTCCATTTACAAATAAGGCTTGCTAGGCCTCTTCTTTAATGCAAATGCATTTGAGCCAAGTTTCTACTTCTAAAAATGAAACATCTACAACTAAATTTAGGATGAACTCAGCTGGATGATATAATGAAGGTTAATTTTTTTAAGAGAGACGAACATGTGCATAAAGTCTAACGCCATCAGTCACTGATGCATGTGACTAAACCTAAGGTGCTGTATGTGTGAACCAAACATGATGGAATTCCATAGGGCTGGTATGAAAGTCATATAAAGTCATTAGCAGTAAGCCTAACACCATTAGTACTAGTATCACTCAACACTTCCTACACACAGTTCTCCATGTGAATCTTAAACAGTTGAGTCTCTTTTCTCAGAAATGATCTCATATATTCGGGTGGAAATTTAAGTCATTTTTAAGAGGAAGTTTGGAAAATTGCTATATAGGAATATTCTCACTTTTAACATTTATAGGAAGCCTGACTTAAAAGAGCAGATCCCACTATTTAAAAACTGACCAAGGAAGTAAGATGCCCCAGACAGTTATAGGCTATTGCTAAATGTGTAGTTTATATGGACAGGGCTCTAAAGTAAGTGTGTGGCAGGGCTCTAGTTGAGATTGGCTGTCTTTGCAGTAAGTGAAGAAAACCTGAAAAAGCTGTTTCAACTTCACAGGCACAGAACAGCTACACCAGTTCTTCTTCCAAATTACAGAACTATTACAGAACGTCATGGAGTGAGATGGAAGGAAATAAGACAAACCCACAAATAATTGTAATACAAGGCATAGTATGTTCCAGTGTATAATGCTTTGAGGCTATAACACAGCCAGGTTGAAATATCGTTAACCTAGAAATATATACCCAAGATACTTTTTATGTTAACACCAATAGTGTGGCATTAAGACAGGCTTTGACTCTTGATTTGAATGTATGTCAAACACATAAAAGGAGTGCATGGCATGTTTTATCTACAGACCTTAAACTATTGGGATAGGGTCAATAAATAGCATCACTGACCACATCCATATTTCAAGAAAGGATAACAATGAGCGTCTCTTCCTAGAGAAATTTTCTGCATACTTTCTCATCTTAATGAGCCCTATGATAGGCAAATGCACTGTAAAAACTTGTTTCCCTTTGTTTGACATCTATAAATTAGCATAAGCATTGGTAGTATGCTGACAAAAAGGGTCTCCAACAACTGAATGTGGGCTGCTCTAAATGCAGAGGCCAAACATGCAGCTATTTCACTGCTGATAGAACTACAAAACACATCTCAAGAGAGAAAGGGAGAGAAAGAGAGAAATAGACAGAGTGAGAGAGAGAGAGAGAAAGAGAGAGAGAGAGAGAGAGAGAGAGAGAGAGAGAGAGAGAGAGAGAGAGAGAGAGAGAGAGAGACAGAGATGCTTCTTCAAATGAAAGTCCAGAGCTCAGATGAAAAATATTTGAAGACAATATACAATAAACTCTTTTTCAAGTCATATAAAAATATTTTATTAAATTAAACTGGAAATATTATTAGTAAAAAAATGACCACAGAATAAATAGGAACCTTTTAGAAAGAGCTCAGACATGTGTTATTTATTTTCCTGGTAAACAGAAGTGGCACAGTCAATCGGCAAGAAACACTCGGTAGTTATGATCATTTTAATCATGTAAAAATTCATAAGAGTTGTTTATGACACATTAGCATCTTCAGGTTGGTATCAAAGAAAATAGATAAGTTCTGTTTAGCAATAGAGTCAAGATAAGAAGGCCTGGTGGTTTCATGTGGCTAATGCACTGAGGGACACAGACTGCCTCAGCATCACTGCCATTACCCCCTTTCACTCTTTATAAACATATGGAAATAGTTACACCCAATTGCATAAAAAATACTTAAAACTATAAAACAGTTCCAAATCATGCACCATGCCATATTTCATGTGGTGAGAGGCTGCCTTCAGTTCCGTTTTAAAAGGACCAAAAAGTGCAAAGCAATAGTGCTTTAAGTATTTATATCTCCTTAGATTCTTTAATGTTTAAAGTCATGTAAGAAATGTTAATTTTAGATGTTAATTATAGAGCTGGAATAAAGCGTTGGTTATAAAATAGCTAGCTGAGGTTAAATCCCTACATAATGATCAGGTTTTGGTATTCCATGTTATTTAAAATACTACCAAAGAAATACATCACACACACACACACACACACAGAGAGAGAGAGAGAGAGAGAGAGAGAGAGAGAGAGAGAGAGAGAGAGAGAGAGAGAGTCTGGCATGTGGCATCACTCTCACTTGGAATTTTTATGAATGACGGAACTGTACTCAAGGAGAGTATTGATCCGATACTAATTTTATCTTTAAATGTTGATATGGAGCCTGTTCAAACCTTATCTTATATTTATGATTCTTGATTAAAGGTAAAATACTAATGTAAAATAAAGATATGGAGTATTTCCTCAATGATGAACCCCAACTTTGGATGAGTCTTTATTTTACTTGTTTTGAAACTTACTGCATTTTTAGGGCAGYGACATTAAAGAAAACTATGGTAAGAACAAGAACAATCCAGTAAGGGATAAAAGCCTTGTCTCATAAGTATATTCCCTAAGTATAGAATAGTTTTTACTTCAAGARGTTAAAGGAGAGAATTCCATACCACTTAAGACTCTGAATGAGGAAAGTCAAGTCACTGACAACAAATTCTCTCTACGTGCATGTAATAGARTTGTCAAAGGTTTGATTTCCTTGGGAGATCAGGTAAAATGTCTCTCCCCTTGAGGTTTCACTTACTTCATTGTTTCTACAGTGTTTGAAGAAAAGCCTGGCTTAGATGACATCGAGAGGCCAGTGCAGCAGAGTGAGGATGAATACAGGGATGCCAGTGCAGCAGTATGTTGATGAGCACCGAGATGCCAGTGCAGCACTGCATTAACGCTGAGCTGCCTCTATCCACTGGCCCCGAGCATCCATCTCTTCTGTCACTTTCCCCCCTGCCTCCAGAAGGAACCAGTACTTCATGCTGGGCTTCTAACATACAGCACTTGGAGACCTTTGTTCTACACTTCTTCCTAGTGAAAATAGAACTGACCCACATCATAAACCATTAAACCTCCTCTTGCCTCTTGCCTGTTATTCAAGGTGACAACTAGTGTCCTCATAAAGGATTACATTTAGCTTAACCCAATATCAAAGGCTTAATATGCTAGCCTTCTGTAAACACATCTAATTTTTCCTGGCACCAGTCTGAATGTCTTCTCCTATTTTACTTACTCTAAGCCCTACCCAACTCCCAACAGTATGGGAGTGCAGTTAATTGTAAGGGGTGCTATTATCTTAGGAACCACTAAGCAAGAAAACATGCTGCTTGGCACTTACGCCATGACATGATGCCTTCATGACAAATCTGCAACACATGAGTTGAGAACATCAGCCCCTCATTGCTTTGAAAGAATTTCATCGGTTCCAAAGAATTTGGCACTCTCACCTACCTTCAGCTGGAGTGCTGGGAGTGCGAGAGCAAGCTCTTTGCATGTATTTTAGGAACAAAATATAACACGTCTTTATCTACTTGTGGATCTCTTCCTTTTCTAGGACCCATAAAATCTTTGGTTGTTAATTTGCAAGAAAATATGAAATTTTGATCATTCCTACAATGACACTTTATTAATACCAAGTGTAGTTTTCACCCAGGAATACAGAGAGCAGGAAAGAGTGACATTTATACCCATATAATGCAACGAAGCCAAAGAAAATCACAAGTTTTCTTGAAATCAGTTGAAACTGAAATTGCAGGGCAATAATCTAGTTCAAAATCTAAAAGATGGCAGGTGCCCACAGAAGTAATAAGACATAAGCAATGGCCTACTTAAACAGATGCAACTGAAAACCAGGAAAAATTAAATTAGAGTAGTTGGCAAATTGGTAAGGGCTAATTATACTCCTGAAAGAATATGAAGCTCCTAGGAAATACAGACTCTAAGTGATATTACATCTTAGACCTTCACTGTGGACTAAGCCCAGTCCCAGAAAAACTAAAAATAGTTTCAAGAAAGTGTCCCTTGGGAAGATTCAAATCGAAGGGAAGATACAGGCCCTTGAATGTACCCTCTATTCCATCTCCCCTGTGCAACAAAGCCTCAAACCATAGGGCCAGAGCCTGAGTACTAGGTAAATATCATTTGGAACGTGGAAGAGGAACAGACTTCTACTTCTGAGGAAGGGCCAGGATCATATGCAAAGCTCAACCCAGAAGCTTGCAGAGAGGGATTGCCACCATAGTCTACCACCAAGGAGACAACAATCCAAGCAATATCCAGAGACACAAAACCATGCATACTGAAGAGTACAGTTTAGCATAAATACGGAGAATACCTAGCTACCACCCAATGCTTACAGTCTGCAGAGCAGCAAGTAATAACACAGGAATGTGGCTGAGAGCACACAGGAGAGAGAAAACATGGAAAGGAATTCTCTAGAGTCAGAAGGAAGACAAAGCAGCTAATATAAGGGGACCCCAAAGGATGGTAAGGACTGTGAAGTCATAGATCTAATGACAGCAACAAGAAGTCTATACCTAGTTGAACCTTCCCTCATTAGTAACAACACTCTCCAACTCAGGTCTAACAAGGAAAACACCGACTTCCAGCTATAAAGGTGCAATATGCCTAGATTTTTATCCAAGATGCACTCTTCAACAACAAAATTATAACATGTTCAACCAATTCTGAATTACAGAATTCAGGAAAGAATGACTAAGCTTCAAAATAATTCGATGATAAACAGAAATTACAGAATGAAAACAAAAAGGGGAAAGCATGTCAGAAAAACAAAATAATGAAGTTTAAAAAAAGAAAACCACATCACCTGAAGATAATATATCAGTATGTATCAGTCTATCTAGAATACACATTCATCAGAATTTACAGCTCTAATTCCAGAAGCAGAGAGTGAGGACCAGTCAGAAGAAATATGAAAGCAACCAACAGTCAAATATTCTTCAATACTAATAACTGCTGCCCAGCTACATATCTAAGAAATCAGAAATCAATAATTAGATAAATATAAGCAAAGTGCATTGACATTGTTTATTCAAAATAATTAAATCAAAAGAATATGAGAAAACCATGAAAATAGCCAGAAGAAATGATATTAATATAAGAATTATAATAGATTTGATTAGAAACAATGTAAGCTAGAAGAAAATGAATCACATCTTTAAAATGCTGAAACTTTTAAACCTGTGAAGCAGAATTCTATGCCATGCAAAAATATATTTCCTAAAAGAAAGAATGTCTCAGAAAATACTAGGGAAATTGAGTACTTGAAGACATCCTCCACTTAAAGTATAAAAATAACATTAATCTATCTACTTATCCATCCATTCATTCTTTCATTTATGTATGTGCACATGATTTTGTGTGCATGCAGGTGTGCATGCCCCTACCAGCACAGGAGAAGGCCTGAGACCAACATTAAACGCCAGCATCTCTTGATTTCTATATTATTTTTAAGGTTGGATTTTCTCTTTAAAAGTTCGCTGATTATCTAGACTGCTCACCAGCCAGCCTCCAGGATCCTCCCATCTCCCTCTCCCAGCACTGAGATTACAAGTGCCCACCTTTGCAATTGGTATTTTCATGTGGACTGAATAGCTGAACTCTGGTCTTCAGACCTGCACAGCTAGCTAGATTTTTACCTATCAGGAATATCCTCAGACCCCAGAATAAACTTTTATAGACAAAAAGAACAATGTATTGAAGCTTATTTATGTTTATAGAAAATATAAAACTGAAGTGTATGATGTTAAAACAAAAAATGAGGGAAAATTGTGAATATAGTGTTACAAATCTCTACACTATACATAAATAAGTACAGTATTTAACAATGGAGTCTTATTGATTAAGCAAGGTATTATAGACTCCAGGGAAGCCACTGATTTCTGGGAGATATAAATAAAAAAAATCAGTGGAAAATTTTAAACCACACATAAATTTTCAATTAAACTACAAAAGAAAGAAAAAGAACAGATGGTGAACACTGAAATTAGTATAAAGGATGAAGCCACCAATTTAAATGTTGGGTTATTCAATAAATGTATTCTGTCCATTAGAAACCTGATTTAAGTAAATATATATGGATATATCAAAAATGAAAGAGCAGAAACACATATCATGCAAATACTAATGAAGGAAAAGTTAAGAGATGATGACAATACCACATAAAGTAAATGTTATCAAAAATGAAAAAGTAGAAACACATATCAAGCAAATACTAATGATGGAAAAGGTAACAGGTGATGCCAGTACCACTTAAAGTAAAAAGAAAAAAATTGATAATCTACAAGTTTAACACCACTAACCACTTGGTCTGATTGACAACCACAGAACACTACCACCACCATGCAACGATATGAAGATATCCATCACATTGAGCCTACTGCGGAATGCTCATTGTGCCACCTCTTATGAGGCTGAGGCAGAACTGCACTGAGTAGGGGTTTTATTCAGTGAACGGGCATCATTTAGAACAAAAAGGAAACCTAGCATCATGACAAGAACCCAAAGTCAGACTTGGGGGAGTCTCTGAATCTCTTTGTTTGTTTCCCAATGTACAAATCTCGTGTGTGTGTGTGTGTGTGTGTGTGTGTGTGTGTGTGTGTGTTACATATAGAATGATTATAGACTATGTTTGAATTAAATAAGGATTAAGAGAAAAACTTGGAAAATTTCCAGTACTTGAAGATTACTAGATTCTTCTAATGGTTTAAAATAAAATCTCAAAGGAATTTTAAAAGCATACCACATATCAAACATTTGTTAATAAACTACTACTTTACATGGGTGGATTTTGTAGCATAAAAAGCTTATATTATAAAAGAAAGGTTCAGAATTCATTAGAAAAAAACTAGAAGAAAAGCTACTTAAGCACAAATCTAGCAGAAGATATGCCGATGGTTTTCTTAATCRGTGTTCTATTGCTGTAAAGAGACATCATGATGATGACAACTTTCATAAAGAAAAGCACTTAGTTGGGGCTGGCTTCTAGTTCCGGAGGTTTAGTTCATTGTCATCATGGTGGGCATGCATCATGGCAGCGTGCAGGCAGACATGGCACTGGAGGAACTGAGAGTTCTACAACCAGATCCACAGGCAGAATGAAGAAAAGGCCACTGGGCCTGACTTGGTCTCTTGAAACCTTAAAGTCCACCCCTTCTGACACACTTCCTCCAAGCAGCAGAACCTACTACAACAAGGCCACACCTCCTACTCCTTTCAGTGACACTCCCATGTGCCTAAGCATTTAAATCTATGAGCCTATGGGGCCAATCTCATCCAAGCCACCAAAATAAAATAAAATAAAATAAAATAAAATAAAATAAAATAAAATAAAATAAAATAAAATATATTTTATCATAATGACAAATCAATGATTGTGAAACAAAAATAGAGAAAAAATAATGACATAACTAGTTCTTTGTAACATATGAACATCAAATGTAAACTAGCTTCTTTGCTAAGGGTAGTAACTTTGAATTCAACACTGCAGCACCAAATAACCCTTTAGAACATATTTTAAAGTGTGAGTAAATTCAGCATTGTGTGAAAATGCAGAGCTTAACTGAAACAAAATCAAAATGAGTGCTTGAGTATTTCAGACAGAATGGCTACCAGGACTTTTAATAGGTATGACTAGTATGTTTAAAAATATGTAATACGTATGAAGACATGATGAGTTTTCATAAAAATAATCCAACTGAAACTCTAGAAGTGAATACTTTAATTCTAAATTTAAGAACTCATGAAATGAGTTTAACAGCAGACTGAACAGGCAATAGAAAATGAACAAATCAGATCAAAAATAAGTTGAAAGAAAATTTAAGCAAAGAAAATACTTTAAATAAAATAAGATAATAGGAATATGTCATCTTAAGGTCCATATCCTCTCTAGCCCCAGGTTCTTGGCTAGTTTTACAATGCCAGGCATGAGTTCCTTCTCATGAACCTCAAATCCAAACAGGAATGCTGTAACTTAGTCGGGTTAACCCTTGTGCCATTTTTGTGCCAATATACACATCTTTTTTTTTTATTCGATTTTGTTTATTCACTTAACATCCCACTCATTGATCCTCCTCCTGGTCACCCCCTGCAACAATCCTTTACTTCTCCACTCCACTCCACTCAGCACCTTGTCCTTTGAGAGGATGGACCCCCCCCAGGTGTCCCCCAGCCTGGCATATCAAGTCTCTGTGGAAACAAGTACATTCTCTCCCACCAAGGCCAGGCAAAGCAGCCCAGCTAGGACATAGACAACAGCTTTTGGGATAGCCCCCGCTTTCATTGTTCAGGACTTTCATGAATACCAAGCTGTATATCTGCTATATTTGTACAGAATCGGGGAATCCATCTATTCCATGTGTGTTCTTTGGTTGGTGGTTTAGTCTCTGAGAGCCCCAAGTGTAAATGGCCGCAGTTACATCGAACGGGTTACCTGGAAGGGAAGCTGGGGATGTATGGAAGGCAGCAAAAGAGATGGAGACCAAGATAACACCTGCTATTCAAGGTCTCAAAGTTTAATGAAGAACTCCAAATATATAGGCAGGGGAAAACCCTTCCCCCAAAGGCTGGAAGCTTCTCCACAGAACCAGCTTGGTTGCTCTGCAGGTGGCTAGTGTTTCTCAGGAAAACTGCAGGTCCTTGAAGAACAATGGGCTTCACCTTGGTCTGAGCACTCCACCCAAGGTGGAGGGGATTATGGCTAACACAGGAGTTTCTGCTCAAAGGCTGGGAGAGGAACTTCACATTGGTTGATGTCAAGTTCCTGCCAGGTGGCATGGCACCTCAATAAGGCTCTCTACACCCAAGGGTTCAGGTTAGTTGACTCTGTTGGTCTTCTATAGAGTCCCTATCTCCTTTGGGCCTGCAATTCTGTCCCCAACTCTTCTATAAGAACCCCTAAGCTCTGTCCACTGTTTGGGACTGGGTCTCTGCATCCCTCTGAGTCAACTGCTGAGTGGAACCTCTCAGAGGACAGACATGCTAAACTCCTGTCTGCAAGCATACCAAAGTATCATTAATAGTGTCAAGGAATGGTGCTTGCCCAAAGGATGGGTGCTTGCCCATGGGTTGGCCATTCACTCAGCCTTTCCTCCACCCCCCCCATCCCTTCATTTCTTGCAGGTAGAATAAATTTTGGGTCAAAAGTTTTGTGAGTGGGTTAACGTTCTTATCACCCCACAGTGGTTCCTGCCTGGCATTAGGAAGTAACCTCTTCAGGTTCCATATCCCCACTGGTATGGTCTTAGATAAGGTCATCCCATTTATTCTTAGGTGTCTTCCTTATCCCAAGTCTCTGTCATATCCTAGAGATGCCCCCTAACTCCCAACCTCAGTCAGTTGCAGATTTCCATTTATTCCCATGGTTATCTGGCTATCTCTACTGTCCCTCCCCACACCTGATTCTGAGTCCCCCCACATTACCTTCTCTGCTCCCTCTCTGATCCAGTTTCCTCCCTACATCTGCTTCCTATGACTATTTTATTCCCTCTTCTGAGTGAGACTCAGGTATCCTTACTTTGGCCTTCCTTCTTGTTTAACTTCTTTGGGACTATAGATGGTTATAAATGGTATTAACATGTCCTTTTGGGTCTGGGTTATCTCACTCAGAATTGTATTCTCAAGTTCCATTCATTTGCCTATGAAATTAATGGTGTCTTTCTTTTTAATAGCTAAATAGCAATGTACCTCATGGCTTTATCCATTCTTCAGTTGAGGGACATCTCGGTAGTTTCCAGTTTCTGGGTGTTATGAATAGAGCTGCTATGAGCATAGTAGAGCAAGTGTCTTTGTGGGATGGTGGAGTATCTTTTAGGTATATGCTGAGTAGTGGTATAGCTGGGTCTTGAGGTAGAACTATTATTCCAGGTTTCCCAGAAACTTCCAAATTGATTTCCAAAGTGGTTGTACAAGTCCGCACTCCCAGCGGCAATGGAGGGGTGTTCCATACTTCTTTCTCCACCTCCTTGGCAGTAAGTGCTATCACTTGAGCTTTTGATCTTAGCCAATCTGCCTGGTTTAAGATAGAATCTCAGAGTTATTTTGACTTGCATTTGCCTGATGGCTAAGGACTTTGGGTATTTTGTTAAGTGCTTCTCCACCAATCGAGGTTCCTGTGATAAGAACATCTTAACAGGAAAGGTAGTATTGTAGTTTGCAGGGCTTTGGCAGGGTGGACTTCTGATGACTTTCTCAACGTCAGTCTACACAGTACTTCCCAGCCCTGAGAAAGCTAGCCAGAGGTGGAAGCTTCTAGGTCAGTGTGAATTTGTTACTTCTATGTCCAGTGATCAAAGCATGTAGTGTTTTCGTAAAGAGCATCTTGCCATCAAGTTCTGTTAGACAACCAAGAGCAATGCCAATAGCCTGTATTATTTTCATAGTCTTTGAGAAACATCTGACCAAAACAATTCAAAGGGAGGTACTCTTGTATGGCACTGTGACAGTGGGATTTTTGTTTGATAATCTGTGGCTTCTGGGAAGAACATTATCTGCCTCATGTAACGCCAATTAAGTGTGTATGTATGCGTTAGTCTTATAAAATAGATTTCCATATGGCTTTTTCTAAGATCCTTAGTTATTTATTAGTTATTGTTCACCTGCCCACTCCCTCCTCTTCTTTTTTCTCCTATCATTTTCCCAAATTAAAGCCCCTAAATTATGTTCTAGGGGAGAGTCTACTATGGCTATTTTTCTAAATGGACATAGTATCAAACTGCCTTCTAAACACTTATCCTTTCATTCATAATTTAGTGCAGCTCTTACTCTTCATCACAGAAGCATCTTTTTTTGCAATAAATAGAGGCTAATACAGACTCCCAAGTACTGGCCATAGTGCATAGATTAGTGGCTGTGGAGTGCTGAGCCCCAGATGAGGCATCAGTATCATATCCCCATCCCATCCCCCAAACTCAGGGATGTCCTGAGGGAAGTCATGAAAAGATTGTTAAGAACCAAAGGACAGGGAATTCTCCTGCAAAATGTGTCTTCTGGATATGACAGACCCATTGCACCCCAGTGACCACAGATGTAGTTGTCTGTATAAGACCTGCACAAGATTGGACCAGTAAAAATTCCAGGGTCTACTGAGTAAGGAATCATAAGGCCCCCACCTCTAGCTGAGGAACCAGAGGCAGTTTTTTGACCAATACCAGAAGGAGAGCCAGGTTGTTTGAGAAGTATAGTTGCTGGTGGCATTCTCCAGTGGATAGCAACACTAGATTCAATGAATTCTATAAATAAGAAAATTAATAAATGAAAAGATGATATAAACTATGGAGATAAGAAAAGGAATACAGGAATTTTAAGAAGTGGAGTAGTGAAAATGGGTATGATCAAAACATATTGCAAATATGTATAAAATCTTCAAAGAACAAAGAATTGCTTTTAAAATCACATTAAATAGCATGTAGGAAAAAAACCTTCAAACTTCACAAGCTCTTGCCAAAGCTATAGGTCGCTCTCCAGAACCTGAGAGTAAGGCCTTATTGTTGAAGACAACATTTGCATATGAACATACAAGAGTCAAGACTAGAAGTTTTACCCCCACCGGTAAGTATTTATGGTATAGGAGGCTACTCTGTATGCTACTAGAGGAAAGAAGTAACCATGAATATCATTCAGTCCCAAAGCCTGTGAACTATAGCAACAACCTGCATGCAAGATATGCTGGTGCAATCGTGGCATGAAGCTCATGGAGTAACCAGCCATTTTTTATTGGATTTCTAGATGGAACCCATAACTAACCCTGCTAAACTGGCCAGACTTTATGCTGAGACTCTATAGGTCAGGATCCTGGGGAAAAACATACATTATTCTTCTGCTAAAGGAGCATAACAATAAATGACATCGTGCTATATGTTAGTGCATTGCTCAAACATCTACACAGAAGAGGAGACTCAAAGATTATAAGACCCAGAGGTGGTGGATGACTCCAAGCAAACAGCAGGACTGGTGTGCATATGAACTTACAGAGACTGGGCCAGCAGGCAGAAGACTTGTGCAGGTTCAAGTCAGACCAAATCCTGGCACTGTAAAGAGGAACTGGGTACAAAGTCCTATTCCCAATCAAGAAACTACTTGCATTTGATACCTACAAGGAAAGGCAAAATYGGTTCCCTCCAACAGAATGTTCCTGGATATCAGCCATATTCCTGTCCAAGTTCCATGTCCAGGAGTAGCTGGCCAGCATGAAAACAAAGAAGCAGCTCTTATTTTATCTTTGTTTCAGCTTGTGTTGTTGTTATTTTGTTTTTGTTTTGTTTTTGTTTACTTTTTTGTTGTTATTTTTGAGAATGAAAATGAAAAGTGGCTACGTAGGGAGGGGGAGGATATGGGAAGAGGGAGAGAAGGAAAAACAGACAATAAAAGAGTTATATAATCTTGTTAAATAATAATTTGAAAAACATTGCTCAATTCTAAAAATAGAATGGGTAGACATGGAGAAAGAATCAATATTTAAATAGATAATATCAAAGATGCTAGTCACTTTTAATTCTTTTATACCTTAGCCAATACTACACATGAATAAAATCCCTTTAGAAAATTGTTTTGCAATCATTACTATATCAAAACAAATATATTTGCTAACAATTCCATCCATAGATGTATACTTCAAAATGAGTGTTTATGGATCAATGAAGAATATATGGAGATATTTTTAAACATTTTCTTTAAAGTAACTTAAAACTAGGAACAGACTAGACGTCTTATAACAAGAAACTGAATAAATGTACTGAGATATGAATAAGATGAGATACAGGACACAATAAAAAGGAATAACTATCCACAGGAAAACATTGATGAGTCTCATAAATATGCTGAGCTAAAGAAGACATTAAACTCTCTCTCTCTCTCTCTCTCTCTCTCTCTCTCTCTCCTTGTCTCTTGTCCTCCTGCTCCCCCTCTTTCCCTGTTCTCTTTCCACGTGGCCATGGCCAGCTCTCGCCTCTCTATCCCTTCTTTCCCTCCTTACTTTTCTATCTCTTTTCTTTCCCCTCTTCTTTTCTATAATAAAGCTTTAGAATCATAAAAAAGAAGACATTAAATATAAAAAATTGTACATTGAAGGATTCTATTATTCTACGATTCAATAGATGATATTGTCCATGTAGTATTAACTATTAAAAAACATAAAGATCCCCCAGAGTACCCAGGGAGTAAACCACCAACCAAAGAGTACACATGGAGGGACTCATGGCTCCAGGTACATATGTAGCAGAGGATAGCCTTATCTGGCATCAATGGGAAGGCATACCCCTGGTCCTTGGAAGGTTTGATGACCCATCATAGGGGAATGCTAGGGCAGGGAGGCAGGAATGGGAGGATGGTTGAGGGAGCACCCTCATAGAAGCAAGGTGGAGGGAAGGGGATAAGGGGCTTGTGGAGGGGAAACTGGGAAGAGGGATAATATTTGAAATATAAATAAAGAAAATAACCAATTAAAAACTTGTGGGGGGACATAAAGAATATTCAAGGCCAGGGAGCTGGCTCAGTGTGTAAAGGCACTGTCACCAAGCCTGCCTACCTACATTAGTCCCAGGAAGCTATAGTAGATGGGGAGATTCTCGATAGTTGTCCTCTGACCTCCATATATATACTGCATAATAGGAACACAGACCAGACTTGCATACAATAATAATGGTGGTGCTGGCGGTGGTGGTGGTAGTGGTGGTGGTGGTGGTGGTAGTGGTGGTGGTGGTGGTGATGATGATGTCAAAAAGCAATTCTCTGAGTACTAGAAATGTTCTCTACTTCTGAATACAACTGATGGTTCAATATACAAAATGTCATTGATCTCTTCAGTATTCATATACTGAATATATACCAGAAATATATAGTATATACCATCAACTTYATACCTAGAAAATTGAATAGAATGGATAACTAAATGCAGAAATTGAAAACTTCATAATTTAAAAAATAAGTAAATAATRATATATCTCAGAAATAACAAATATTAAAAGCAATTTCTGGTGAGAAATTGAAGGTTAAAGAGAGAGTGCATCTGTTAAAGCTTCAGCAGGAAAATGCAAGAAGAGACAATCATACACCCAGGCTACAACCTCGCTGATCTGACATCTTCACAGTGACATCAAAAATCTGGTTCTTCAAATGTTCARATGACAAACTAGACATTGATGTTTCCAGAACTAAAAGCTTACAAGGACCAGGAAGGAGCAGAAGGCCCCATTTATCTCTTCCAATTCTTCCTTTTCGAACTCTCTGTATAGGAAGAGTCTTCTGTGATCAAGCYCAGCAGGGAGTGGGGAGACAATAAATTAGTAAAAATAACCTCATTTTAAAATTTTGTTTAGACATGAATACAATCTTTGTGGTTAGGGATAACAAAACTTTCTATTTCTAATAATTTGGGAAAATAAGATTTGAGGACATCCTATGTTCTGGTCATTAAAAGCTTGAGAAATCTGGAAGTTATACCTTAATAATCAGCAGCACTAGTGTTTTCTAAAAA
>BDUI01009790.1:0-12880 GCA_002335545.1 Apodemus speciosus | reverse complement strand
AAAATAACCATTAGAAAAATAGTTTTAAAATGAACTCAATATTGGATAGTATAAAATCATCTGTGTTCTATTTAATATCTAATATCATGCAAAGTTTAGTAAACTCACAGTCACATTATCATGAATTTTACAGCATAAGAAACAGAAAAAAATTCTAAGCCCCTCCTCTGTCAGTAGACATGTTCYAACAGAAAAAACCCACAAACAAAAAACCCCTTATACTGATAATAATCAACACAAGGAATGAGACCTAGGGAATGTAAGGACAATGTATATTGCAGTAACTACCCATGAATAATCTCATTCTCTTCTAAAACTTGATGTCAAACTTCACTTTTATATCCACATAATTCCATGTGTATTAATGACACATGTGTGCTATTGGCACAAACTGGCTATTTGGACAGTGAATTGTGAGTGACAGGCCTTTAGGTCACATCCAGGTAGAAGTGCATAATGTGTCATACCCACTTCACCCGACTTAGTAAATATGGCTATTTAACGGTCTTGGACAGTTATATATAACTGGAAGTCATGTGTGCCTCCCGCAGATGGGCTTTTTCAGAGCTGTCCTACAGAGCTCCCCTTTACCCGTCCTCCTAATTACAAGAGCATTTGAGGTGGTGACTTAATTGGATTATAGCTCTTTTGCCAGTCTGCACTTGGCACATAGCATAAATTTTTACAAAAATACATATTTTCTTGCTTGATCACCAGGATGTGTATGTAGACTGTTCATTGAGATAGCATAAGTAACTGAGCTGTTCTTATGTGAGAAAGGAATCTCTCCC
The DNA here is from genome assembly GCA_002335545.1 of Apodemus speciosus. Classification (NCBI taxonomy): domain Eukaryota; kingdom Metazoa; phylum Chordata; class Mammalia; order Rodentia; family Muridae; genus Apodemus; species Apodemus speciosus. Next base: position 12,089 of record BDUI01009790.1, on the reverse strand, counting down.
CAATGCAAGCTATCAGTGAATACAGACAAGACACTCCAGACATGGAGTTAGAACCAATACTTCTATTTATATTGTCCCAGTTACTTGAGAATGTACTGCCATGAAAATTGGTAAAGTAATAAATAAAAAGATGCGGAGACTGCAAATGGCCAAACCAAATGTAAGAGCAATGAGAAGAAACCTAAAACAACAGCAGCCTGAGCCAAACGAAGCATGAGGAACACAGCTGGACACTGCAGGAAAGGGGTGAGGATGGGAAGACACAGTCATCTGAGGGAGAAACAAGAGAGGGTCTCTGTGAAGGGCCAGATGAGTGGTTGGTACATTTAAATTATAAAGTAGGCAAGCCCCCCCACACACACACACAAATAATTAAAGACTCCTGGAAATGTGTACCTTTCACATTAATGTGGAATCTCAAATGTGAAATGAAACACTGAATGACCTTTAAAACAGCAAAGTGTACACTAAAGAAATGTTATTTGCCTTTGACATAGAGTAGTCTTTTTGTCAGATGCAGGGATTATGGTAGTACAATTCTAATGCCTGCCATATGCAAATCTGAAATTCTAATGCCTTATATAATAATCCTGAACAAAATAAGACAACACTTCCTATAACCAGTACAGTTATCATGAGAATAATCTCAATGTAATCATGTGATATACTAAAGGGGATTTTTCCTTTCTATGTATTTGTAATAGTGAAAATTATATTCTTTTTCACAACTACATGAAAATAAACAATACAATTACCTCTTCAAATATTCTAAAATTGTAAAAAGTTTATTTTCTCCAAGGGGTTAAAGTATATTCTTGGTTTAAATATTAGAATGCATGTTGTATTTGTGTCTTGGGAACTTTCTAATAGTTGTGATAAAGCACAATGACCAAGGCACCTTTCAAAAAAAGAAGCATTTAATTTTGGAGTTCAAGGTTCCAGAAGGTTCTAGACCATGACTATCATGGTGGAGAATACAGCAGCAGGCAGGCAGCCATGGTGCTAAAGGAGTAGCTGAGAGTCTACATATGATTCACAAGTATGAGGTAAAAAGGATGTTAGCTAGCTGGGAATGGCATGGGCTTTGGAAATCTCAAATTCTACCCGCATGGTTTTTCTTACCTTAGCTGTACTGATAAATAATTTTACATGAGTCGAAGTCATATAGAATTCTTTGCTGAAAGAAATATCCATAAGCAAGCGTGTGCTTTGAATGAGAATGGCCTCCATGAACAGAAGCCAGTATTCTGCTAGCAGCCTTCTGATGAAGATGTAGAACCCTCAGCTCCTCCTGCACCATGCCTGCCATGGCGCCACCTTGATGATAATGGACTGAACCTCTGAACCTGTAAGCCAGCCCCAATTAAGTGTTGTCCTTTATAAGACTTGCCTTGGACAGCCTTCTGTGATCAGTGGAGTAGCTGGGACAGAAGTCTTCCTGCTGCCATTTGCACCAGGGAGCCCAGAAACTCCACAGCCTTCTGTGCATAGCCTGCCAGGAGAGAGAGATCTCCCAGCAGTGCTTTCACTTTTGAGCTCAGAGGTGTAAGGACACAGGCTTACAGGCTCACAGGAGGAACAAACTCCATCCAGAGGCAAGAATACCAACTAGCACCAGATGGCGAAAGGCAATCACAAGAACCCTACCAACAGAAACCAAGACCACATGGCAACATCAGAACCCAATTCTCCCACCGCAGCAAGTCCTGGATACCCCAACACACCAGAAAAGCAAGAGTTGGATTTAAAATCGTATCTTATGATGCTGATAGAGGGCTTCAAGAAAGACTTAAATAACTCCCTTGAAGAAATACAGGAGAACATCRGTCAACAGATAAAAGGCCTTAAAGAGGAAACACACACGAAGTGACTCTTAAAAGTAAGCCTGATTCTGAAGCTTACAGCTTCAGGGGGTCAGTCTCTGATGGCGGGGCATATGTGTGGCAGCAGCAATAGCTGGGCRCTCATGTCTCCATCCACAATGTGGACGCAGGAAGAGACACTGGGAATGACAGGGATTTGAAACCTCATGAGCCACCTCTCCTAACGCCTTGCTTCCTAAGTCTTTCCAAACAATCACACCAACTGTGGGCCAAGTATGGGAGCCCATGGAGGCCATTCTCTCTCTTTTTTTTTAATTTGTTTTTTTATTTATTGAAAAGGGAAGTAAAGGGAAGCAAAAACACTTTATGGTAAAACTAAAGACTTACGTGGAAAATATTTTAGATAAACACATTAAAATTGACAATTTTCATGGAAAGCTAAAGAGTAAAGTGGGAGACATGTAAAAGATTGCTAAATTTATTGAAATGTGGGATAGAAAAWTTTTATGATAGAATTGAAGATTTACATGGAAAATTGTAGAAAAATGTACAAAAATGTTAGAATTGAAGATTNAAAAAAAAAAGAACAAAGCCTGCATCCTCTGAGAAAGCAATGGTTGTTCTTAACATGTGAGGATGTTTTCATCCCTGAGAAACATCTCATATCATTAGTTTCAATTTGGACTGTACATCACTGCTTCCCCACTTCCTGGAAGGTTCTGGAAACCAAACTGAGGTGTTGAATGAATGCAGAAATGATAGAAGAAAGTGATGACAGACATGGGACACAGAAAATCTTGGATCTGTGAGCCATACAAGCTCTAATGGAACCACACCAGCTACATAGAAACTTGGAATGTCAGCTTGTTTGTTATGCACATGTGGTATGGAAGGCAGGAGTTGATCTCTGTAGGAAAGCTGGAAACATCTAGGTGTCCAGCTATAAATATTGATGAGGAGAAAGCTGCAATTTCTGATTTCTGCATACACTGCTAACAATTGCACTGAAACCAAAGGAAGACTGCCGATTCTGAGGTTGACCCACATGGAGAAGGTTTTGCAATTTCCCATGGTCTGACGCTTTCAYCCTTAACATAGCTATGCCTGTGTTACTACTATACATTCACTCAGTGTTCCATCCAGGCTTCCTCTACATGCTCCAAACTACAGTGTGTTGCAGGTGAATTTCCAACGTGTGGTATTATTAGAAGTATGGGAACCATGAGAGATTGGACTTAATAGAATTTCAACACTCTCCTAAGGGTGAACATTACTGAAGGAAATCTTAAGACCTCAGACTCTCTCTCTCTTTTTTAATCACTGACTAACAAGAGATAAGAGACTGTTCTCTCCCATGTTCTCTGCACTATGATATGCTGTCTTACCACRCCTCAAAGCGACTGAGTTGCAATAAACTTCCTAATTTAAGTTGACCACCTAAGGCATAGCTTGTGCATATGAAATGCTAATCACCACAGTCATCTGAGGCTCTACCAAAAAAAGGAGAGAACAATGGAGAACTCAGCAGGTTCATGCTCTGGAGAACTTGGCTAACACAGCCTGAAGGTCGTGATTTTTAGAGGCCTTTTTTTTTTNCCTCAAAGCGACTGAGTTGCAATAAACTTCCTAATTTAAGTTGACCACCTAAGGCATAGCTTGTGCATATGAAATGCTAATCACCACAGTCATCTGAGGCTCTACCAAAAAAAGGAGAGAACAATGGAGAACTCAGCAGGTTCATGCTCTGGAGAACTTGGCTAACACAGCCTGAAGGTCGTGATTTTTAGAGGCCTTTTTTTTTTTGCTTTTGGTTTTCTTTTCTTTTTCTCTTTCTTCTTTATTTTAGGTTTCTTTTTTGTTTGTTTGTTTTCTTTTTTATTGGATATTTTCTTTATTTACATTTCAAATGTTGTCCCCTTTCCCTATTACCAGCCGCCTGGAAACCCACTCTCTGATCCTCCCTCTCCCTGCTTCTATGAGGGTGTTCCCCCATCCACCCAATCTTCCTCKCCACCCTCAAATTCCCCTACACTGGGCCATTGAGCCTTCATAGGACCAAGGGCCTCCCCTACCATTGATGGCCGACAAGGCCATCCTATGCTACATATGTGGCTGGAATCATGAGTCCCTTCAGGTGTACTCCTTGATTGGTGGTTTAGTCCCTGGGAGCTCTGGGGGGGGTCTAGTTGGTTAATATTATTGTTCTTTCTATGGGATTGCAAACCCCTTCAGCTCCTTCAGTCCTTTTTCTAACTCCTCCATTGGGAACCCCATGCTCAGTCGAGTGGTTGACTGCAAGCATCTGCCTCTGTATTTGTCAGCTTCTAGCAGAGCCTCTCAGGAGACATCTATATCAGGTCCTGTCATCATGCACTTCTTGTCATCCACAGTAGTGACTGTATATGGGATGGATCCCCCAGGTGAATGAAAGGCCATCTTCAGACTCTGCTCCATACTTTGTCTCCATATTTGCTCCAGTGGGTATTTTCTTCCCCTTTCTAAGAAGGACTGAAGCTCCTACACTTTGGTCTTCCTTCTTCTTGAGCTTCATGTGGTCTGTGAATTGTATCTTGGGTATTCCGAGCTTCGGGGCTAATATTCACTTATCAGTGAGTGCTTACCATGTGTATTCTTTTGTGATTGGGTTAGCTCACTCAGAATATTTTCTAGCTCCATCCACTTGCCTTAGAATTTCATGAAGTCATTGTTTTTAATAACTGAGTAGTACTCCATTGTGTAAATGTACCACATTTTCTGTATCCATTCCTCTGTTGAAGGACATCTTTCCAGCTTCTGGCTATTATAAATAAGTCTGCTATGAACATAGTGGAGCATGTGTCCTTATTATATGTTAGAGCATCTTTTGGGTATATGCCCAGCCAGGAGTGGTATAGCTGGGTCCTCAGGTAATACTATGTCTAATTTTCAGAGGAACTGCCAGACTGATTTCCAGAGTGGTTGTATCAGCTTGCAATCCCACCAACAATGAATGAGTTTTCCTCTTTCTCCACATTCTCACCATCATCTGCTATCACCTGAGTTTTTTGCTTTTCTTTTAAGAGAAATTTAGTTCATGAGGTTAAATTGGGTAGGATCTGAAAAGGGGTTGGGGAAAGAGAAACAGYATGATAAAATTATACTGTGTAGAATTCTCAAACTTTTAAAAAGAAAGAAAGCCCCTACTGAAATCTTACCTGTAAATGTATATATTCTTAGATTCATAAACTAGAAAAGCAATCACTTGAAAAATTTTCTCCTGAAAGTTATGCAAAGTGACTAATCATTCGGTGAGCCTCTAAAGGAGTTGATTCTATATAATACTTTTGTTTAGAATCATCAGAATRAAACTGGAGTTATGGTACCCTTGTGTCTCCAGTAGTGCCAACAAGAGAGCACAGGCACAGTTGTTCCAAATACAGTTCACGGATGAGATCCATAGAGGAAGTATGTAGTAAATATAATTATTACCAYGACGTTGCTGTAAGTATGATTACTATTTAGCTTGTATCATATRAATACAATTAAACAGTTAATAAAGTACACTACACATGGATGATTTCATGTAAATTTCCTTCCCACCCAGATCACACTAATCAGTCCTGTGTCTTTGTACAGAAGAATGCTTCACATGGAYTAACTATGCCCAACTATTTGGTAGACTAGGTTTCAGTATTTAGACCCAGGGCTTTGGGACYTGCTTGAGCAACATCATGAAGTCTAGATTCATGGAGAAAGTGATGCTTTTAACAGTATTCTTACCTAAAATGTAAAACAACAATTTCAGTATGCAGTTGTCTAACTCAGGCATTAACTAGTAACAACCCTCCATGCTCCTTCTAAGTACATGGGCTCTTCCCACACAAGAAAAGGTTTYTTCCTGAAATTTCTCCCTAACACAAGACAAATATAAGAAACTAAGAGTTAGTTGACAATATTAGGCAAAGGATTAATTATGTGGTTTTATCTGAAAGGCAGGCTTACATTAGCCTTTGTAACAGTGTTAGAGGAAAGTGCTAATGTTGCATTGTTTCTTTCTTTCCAACTTAAATCAAAAGTGAGTAAGCACTGTATTACGATTTCCACCCCCCCCCCCAAGCTGAGTTTATCTTGGAATGGAGGCAAAAACAGGAATGAACTACAACTGAAAGACATTTTTCATTGTATTTGAAACATATGTAAACAATGACAACAACAAAGCCAGGTTGGAAACCTATATAGCCTCGTCTTAAACCTTAGGTAGCTACCTCATTGAAAATGTTAGCTACTACATGGAAAATTACCAAAATGGATTAGCCTCATGGAACAAAAGAAATGACAKTCTAAAGTCAAGTCACAAGCAACAAGATCCCATAGGAAGCAAATTCCACAAACGGAACTCTTCAAAATCCCTTTGTTCCAGGTTTATCAGCATGAGGAGCTTAAGTTCATGGATGCTTTGGAGAGAAAGCGAGCTGTGGCACACACTCCACTGACTTCAGATCCCTTAATCCTTCTAAATTGCTCCCTCTTGTTTAGAAAGATCTGCTTACAGCCATCATTGTGCAAGTGTAAACACAAATTCTCTCAGAGGGTCCTTTGTGCTTCAGATCTGCCAGACATCTCATGTCTCATTTTACAGGCTCGCCCTTAGCACCACCATAAGCTTCTTTAAAAGAAACCAAACTATGATGTGTGGTGATGTACAAATCACTACATGTCTGCCTTTCCCTATAAGGGCATTGGGTTTTATTCCCATCACAACTCTTGTTTATAAGTCACTAGATTTATAGCCAGCCTCAACCATCTTTAGGCATCACTTTTCCCCTGCTTTTTCCACCCTAAGGAAAAATACGGCTCACTAGTGTCACAGCATAGGAAACGGATAATGTCTTCTATTCAGCTTTAGGTGGAATCTTGTGTTCTGTGTCTTTATCACTGAAGTTGYTCTTACATAAGACTAAACACTGCCAAGAAAATAGGGATGAGGGACTTTGATGCTAAAACTTTAATATTTCTGAAAGATTCTATTAGTTATARGATATGAAAGCAAAATTCTAAGTTAATGGCTTTACTAATTTAGTGTTTATTGATTGCCCATTGCTCCATTTTGTTTGGCTTTCATAGAAACACAGACTCTTATAGCTAGGAGAAACCCTGAGGTTTTACAGAATACAGCATGCTGATTTTAAAGAGAAGGTCCTATATCTCAAACCTCTAATTGAACCTCTCCTGGGAGAAGAGCCGGAATGTCTCATYTGCGAAGTTTACAGCATGCCCACTGCCTGCTCAACCATACTCTGACTCATACTCCTCAGCCAAGGACTAATGACAGGTTTCATGTCACAGGCACATTGCAGGGAGCACACAAAATATTTGACCTGGAAGTGTACTAGCACATTAGTAAATGTAACCCAAGTGCAAGATKCTGTGTCTCTTAAATTTAACAAGAGCTGTAAAGTACAAGCATGAAGGTCCCTTTTCGAAAAAGCTGCTTTCGAAMTTTTATAATGGCTCAGTATCAAGAAAGAGATTACAGAMTGGTAACAAGGCTCAGCTGGTAAAGGCAYRTGCAGCAAGCCTAAAAACCTATTTTCAATCCCAGGAACTCACATATTAGAAGGAGAGAATCCGTCAACCTCTGCAAGTTAGGAGCAACATATCTCATTTTTTGACACATGCTTATCCACATACATATACATATAGAATGAACAAAATGATACATTTTTAAAGAACATTTTAGTTTACATCCACAAGACCTTCTCTTACGATATACGTATACGTCACATCTTCAGTTTGTCATGATTGTTACTMTAATATTGTAAATCACATGCAGTAGACTGGATTGCTTCCTGGCAAATTTCAGATYTTGAAGCTGTAATCTTATAGCTGACTCCATTTGAAAGGATKTTTTTTTCAGGGTATATTTAATAAAGATTAAATTACATGTTAAGCACAATGCCCAGCAGGATGGTGACCTTACAAAAGTGGGAAAAGAGATTAGTCCACGGTCACAAAACCACAGAACGGTTATGTGAACTTACTGCATAGCAACAGCATTTGCAATCTGGGAAGAGAAAACTTGCCAGAAACACAAAGGGTCGAATCTTGACAGTGGAGTCAATCTGCAGAACCATCCAAGAATACAGCTCTCCTGTTGATAGCTTCCAAATGGACCAATAACTGTCTTCCGAGAAAAGTCTACCGAAAGCTACTAATGTAAGAAATGTGAATAAGCATGAACTTTATGTTAATAGAAGTCAGGCTGTGTTTTGAAACCCAGTCATGCGTGTTTGGGTAGCAACTCTCCATGTTGCTCCCTGACACATCTGGCTTTAGCAGATTGCCATCATGACGTGCAACGGACAAACACAAAAACAACAACAATTCAATCAGATCCCTAACATCCTGATTGCATCCAACAAAAACATGTGCCCTGTCCCAGAGCAATAAAAAATGTCGTGCTGTTGTTCTCATTTCTAAATATATAACAGGTCTTGAAAAAAAAATCTCATCCTTTCATCAGGACAACCAAAAATATCTTTAAAGAGAAGACTCTTTGCAACTTGCTTCCTCCTTTTGGTGAACTCTAGGCTGAACTGATCTTGGGGCTGGTGACAGGATGCCACCACACTCGGATTCTTTTCAGCCAGTGGAGCATTGTCCCAGCTGACACTGCCTGTGTAGCAATTATWTAAAAGTCCTTTCCCCTTCCTCTCCAGCTCTTCATTGCAAGTATTTTCTCCCCAAACTGTTTCTCTTTTGTGTTGCCAGAAAACTCCAGGCTCTTTTTCAATGATTAGATTACCAGCCAGTGACTCTTCTTTGTTAAAAGGACAAGCTCTCTWACAAAGGAGGTGCCTTTCAGGGTAAAGTGCRATGCATCCACTCAGTGTAGAGGTTMCGTGGCAACAGTCTTCATRCAGCAAAGCAACCATGAGGTGCAYTGACTGCAGCATGTGCTTTCTCTTTCTCTTTGTCTGTTCTCTGCCTCTCTGCCTTCTGTAATGCAGAGAGCTGAACCTAGGGCCTTCCTGGACAAACATCCCACTCTGTGGGGTATCCACCAGAAAAGACTACTCAGACACAACTTGAAGCCAATAGAAAGTCTTTATTAGGCAGCTGGTGACTGCACTGCTTATTCAGTGTCCCAGAGCCTCTCTCCCAGTGAACTTTTAATCACAAAAACTGTATCCTGGGTTGGCATAGTTCAGTTAATGAAAACAGTTAGCTACAAGTAGAAATAGAGAATCCAAGATGGAAAGTTAGAACTTTTAGAGAACTTCCCCAAATGTTGATGGACTTGTTCTTTGCTTTTGGTTTGGCAGATGGTGCTTTATACAYGCTAAGTTTTATGGTTGGGATGGCACTTCCTTCATGGAGTCAATTGTACTGAAGTCTGGRGACCTKCTATGCTACCACTGGGCTCTATCATCCTCGATCTTCATCTTTACCAAGAGGGAAACACAGAAAAAGGCCCTCTATTCACTCCCCTCAAATAATACCCAGTGTATTAGTAACAAAGGTTTTAGTTTAACTGTAAAAGGAGGTGGGTAAAGAGATGGCTCAGCAGCTAAAAGCTCTTGCTGCTCTTCCAGAAGTTCTGGGTTCAAAACCCAGCTCCCAAATSGGCACTCACARTTGTCTGTAACTTCAGTTCYTGTGTAGCCAACAAACTCTTCTAGTCTTCATAGGTACTACACACATACAGACTATRCAAACACACAAGCAAGCAAAACATAAATCAAAATAAAAATAAAGGGAGAAGAAAACTAAAAAGAGATCTCTCTATATTTGATGAAAAGCCCTTGAATTAATTTCCACTGTAAAGGAATAAAGATAAATGTCATGTTCATACATCACCACTTAAACTGCTTCTCCTTTTCCTTGCTTTAAACTATGTCTCAAAATTGGAAAGTTCTGAATTTTTTCAATGCTTTTTCCCATAAATATATTGCAGAAAATTTCTCTTAGAATCAGGGGCCACATGTTATTTGTAGGAGTTTTCAAAGCACTAGAAGAAAATAAAAGAGGAAATGAGATAACCTTGACAATTCACTCCATACCTATTCTAAAAACATTATTAATTCACAAATCGTTTCAAGATAGTGACCTATGTTTTCAAATCATATCTGTGACTTCAGTCCTACAGACTTGACTACCAACTCATATCAATTATTTTTCTCTCTCCCATAAAATCCATCTCAGAGCAGGAGGACCTGTCATTTTCAGATAGAATCTAGGGGCAATATTAAGGAGAAGATTCTAGGAAATGATGCTTAAAAGAAGCAGGTAGAGGCAATGGAGTCTTTTCTGTGGACAGTGAAGTAGAGGTCTATTTGAGAAAGTTGAGTAAGGTATTATGTGTTTCACTGGAACAATGCCCTCTGATTACGATGTCAACATTATTTTAACCATGTCAGTACCATGCTTCAGACTTTCTGGAGTTATGGTGCATTCTACCTTTGTGTTTTATTTGTATCTTTCTTTCAATGGTATTTGGTTTCATTAGCCCTATTCCTCCTTCTCTGGGACTGTCCATCTCTCAACAGTGATTCTTCTTCAGACTTAGTCCATCTCACTGAGGGCCATAAATATGTCATATGYCCTATTCTCTCCCCTGCCAGGATTTTTAGCTCACTAATTGAGTATCTCATTTCATACAGACTGGTACAACCTATGTTTGTCTTTCATTTACTCATTACCAATATTTTTTATACTTCTTGGTGTSAGAGTCATGTCTCTCTGTCATTCTCTGGTATAAAGTATTCTACTCTTTACATCTAAGAATAATAGGGCCTTTGCCTTTCTTCAATGTGTATTGCCATTTTTTGAATTTTCTTTTAAAATAAATTTGTGGAAGCATTTAGTCGTGTCATATAAAGGAAGACACAAATCACAAGTCAGTAACAATAGAATGCAATCTAAATTTTATAAAGTCTGAGAAACATTGGAAAGATAAAAACATTATTGAACTTGAAGTCACAAGTCCCTTAAGGACTGCTGCCTTATACGGCTGCTGTTTAACTTTAGGACCTGTTCTTTAACTTTCCTGAGCATGTTTTATTTTCTAGAGACATCTCAWTAACTTCACTTGTTCCACATCCTCCATGAATACCCTATAAGATGCCTGGAGTTGTATTTTACAGGATTCCCTACTCAGGGTGGTTTCTGATTCCCATCTACAAACATGTATTCATGATACAGTGATACTGCTCTAATAGATTTTATATTATTCTAGCAAACATTTCTTGGTGGAGCTTTTGGTGCATCTTTTTGAAGTATTCTCAGCAAGAGCACCAGACACCAAGGAACTCTGTTAGTATTAGTCTGGAATCCCTGCTCGCCCCTACACAAGCTGGGAAACCCCCTCTGCCCTCCTTCCCCCAATCCTGACCTCTCTGAGAAGTTTCTAACCCCCCCTSTCTGTGTTTCCTGCAACCCACCCAAGAGTGCCCACTCAGGAGCTCAGTTTTTGACCATATATGGGCACAAGCCTAGCTCCTAACTCACATTCACTGCTCCTTACCTAAGCTCTATAAAATCCTTTAGCCCACATGTGAGACTTCACTAAACTCCACCTATGATATTGGTGACCTTGCTCAAGAGCTGTCTCCTAATAAGCCTGCCTTTATCTACTTTTAATCTGGTCTAATCTGGCCTGTATCTGTGTCACCACTGAGAGAGAAGAAGCAATTCAGTTGCTAAGAACTAAATAACTAGTATACACAAAGGGAACGTCAACTTAATGTACGAGAGTTGAGCACAACTCCAGGTAGGAATCCTCACCAGATGTATGAGGGACAAAAACTAGTTGTTACTATCTAATTAACACCTACCACTAGATAGCAGGAAATAGGTCATTTGCTTGCCTCTTGAAGTTAGGATAGATTGTATTACTACTTGGAGTTATGAGAAATACATCGTAAGAAAATGTACAGCAAGCACTTCCATATTTTCTACACAATTAGTAACATTCCTGACAGTCAACTCAGAGTCCCTGTAAAAAGACAGGAATGGCCAAAAATGGCTGAGAGCTGGGGATAGGCAGCAACAGCGGGGGAACAGTTGGAACCTAATGTCCACTGGGCTAGCTGTGGATTCAATGAGAGATGTTGTTTTAAGGACAYTAATATAGAAAAAGATRAAGAAGGATGTCTGAAGTCCTCCATRGTGCAAGGMAAAACAGAGGGGGGATGGAGGAAGGGAAGGAGGGATGGAGAGAGAGAGGAAGGCAGGGAGGGAGAGCATGACAGAGAGTCACAGAGAGACAGAGAGATACAGAGGGAG
>BDUI01009789.1:14017-25974 GCA_002335545.1 Apodemus speciosus | reverse complement strand
GGGAAGGAAGAAGAAAGAGAGGGAGATAGAAAGGAAGAGAGAGAGATGGGGGATATTTTCTTCAAAGACATTACTGGATTGACTTAACTTGAAAGATAGAACAGGATTTCTTGTGTAGATCTGGCTGTCATCTGGCTTGGTTACTGTCAGCAGTACATGACTGTCCTTGGGTACAGACCATTAGGGACACCCAGGTGTCATCAGAGAGGAAGCAGAGAGCAGAGCAGAGGATGCTCTGCACGCTTTCCCATTGAGCTCAGCACCTAATCAGGTCTTCTGTCTGGGAATCATTGGAGATGGCCTTCCTGTCCTGGTGAGGTCACAAGAACTAGGTCCTGAAGCAGCAAGGGACAGAAGGCCAACAGCTCTATGGAAGCGTGACCCTGCCCTGATTCTAGCTGAAGAGTTCCTATCTCTACAGGAAGCTGGGTGGGATGGCAGATGCTGACACCCGGCACGCTCCCTACCTAGGCGCTCAACAAGGATCTGATGAATTCGAGGGTGTGTACCAGACTCACCTTCTTTGGCATCATACCACTTGAAGTGCCACGCCTCTTCACCCAGCGACTTCCACTCAGCCTTGTACTTGAGGATGGGCACTCCGCCTGTGGCCTCTGGCTCATCAAACTGCACCTGTGCTGTGCTGGAGTATGGTTCCACCCGGTCGATGGATGGAGAAGACGGCGTGTCTGTGAGAATACATATGCACACCCAGGTCATGTATGTGGCCCCACGACGCCCAACCTGAAGTATGCCTCTTATGTTTCTGCTTTATTTAGGGAATGCTATAACTACATGTAAGAATCTCGGATTTTGGAGACTCTACTTTCCTAGCTTACTGCACGTTCTTCTCAACCTATCCCATAGCCGGATTCTCTCACTCTAAGTGGCTAACAGCATCTGACTCTTCAGAGCCTGGCTTCATCTCCTACCCCTTCACTGGTATCCTTGACATGTATAAGATGTGCCAACAAGGGCAAGGATGGGGTGGACGTTACCATGAATGGCACTTACCTGCTTGAACAAGGATGAATTCCAAGGACTCCTGTCCAATACGGTTCACGGCTGTACAGTTGTAGTTTCCAAAGTCATTTTCTGAATCAGGGGTTACCTGTAGAAGGGCAAACCCCATAGATTTGCAAGTGTCCCATGGGTGGCCACACTCAACTTATTTCATAGATACAGTTAGCAAAGAGTAAATTGGGGGGGGACACATTATCTATCTCAGAGGAAGGATCTCAACGGCTCATGGAAGAGATCCATTCCACTTCCCAGTTCCAGACTAGGCGTGTGGCCAGGACCAGTGTAACTGAGGATGGGGACCTTGAAGAAAGGCTCGGTTTCTTCTCCACCTTATGTTCCCCAGGTCTGGATGTGCCAGAGAAGCAGGAGAAATGGTGAAACTCATCCCAGGACCACACAGCCTGCCCTTCCTACCCACCCCCCGCAATTCACCTCCAGATAGCTAGCAGATGGTGTGTTGTAGATCTTGATATTGCTGTAGTTGGAGCTTGGCAGCAACTGGCCATCTCGGAACCAGGAGATGGTGGCACTTGGGTAGGCAAAGACCTCACAGGTGATGTTCACCTGGTTCCCTTCCCAAGTGTACACAGCCACAGGGCCCTGGAGCTTGGGAGCATCTGCAACGAAGGACAATGACCATCAGAACAGCTTCCACTTTCTTGGAACACCCAGAGCCTGTCTTCTGGCACTAGAAAGTAAGCTTGATACAAAGGAGAGCTGGTGCCTGGAGCAGTAGAGCTCTGGGAAATTTTGGAATTCATGTTGGGGAATGCACTAGCTAGAACTTTCTACTGACGCTGAAGCTTATGTCTCCTGCATTCGGACCCTTCACTGCTCCTCCCTCCACCCACTCCTTCCCAAGGTATTGCTCACATTGAACTTCAAGGTACATGGACTGGGAGTCCTGGCCAATGGTGTTGCTGGCAGTGCAGATATACTCTCCAGCATCTGTGTACTGGATGCTCTTCAGGGTCAGGGAGGACACACGGGCATGGCTGCGCACCACCATGTGCCCATCCAGAGTCTGCCAGGAGGAAAGGGACAGCATCAGACACTGAGGTGAGGCAGAGGGCAGGGGCAACTAGAGCAGTGTGGGTCTAGGAGACAAGGCCATTGCTTGTCTATGATCAGTCTCTAGTCCTCTCTCTATGCCAACCTCCTAAATTCACGTCTCCTATTTCATAATGGAAGAGAGTGTGGGAGCAGAGTAGAAACTTTAAAGCAGTTTGAACAGAAAATGGGACTCGGTTGGTTGGGGGCATAGTAAGGTCTCCCAAGACTAGTTTGAAGTGTTAAAATGGAAACAAAAGCCCTGGCTGGCACAGATCCCATCAAGGCATTGTCTTCCACTCTCCTCTGGCCTTTCCTTCTGGTCTCACTACCACCCACAGTTCTACAGGGTGTGAATGTGTACTAGGAAATGCCAGTGACACAAATGTAAGAAATGCAAGAAGTGTCTTTCCTATAAATGCCTCTCTTTCCTGCATGCTTGATTGCAAGACAATTTTCATTCTTAATGTGGAAACAAATCAAAGCTCATGCCCTGCTAAGCTGAAAGTAACAGAGGCTCCTCTCAAAGAACAGTACAGAAAGAGTCACAGGCTCACCCAGAATCCTTTGCACCAAAGTCTGCATCCATCCCTAGTCTTTGACCRTCAATCTACTCAGCCTCTAGAATTACAAGCATTGCTAAGAAATGGATCAGCACATAGTCCCTAGGCAATGAATATTAGAATATTTGCAAGGGTTCCTTCCTTGGCAAAAGCGTTGCTAGTTATTTATTGAAGGGTTTAGGCAGGTGTTCCTGGGCCAGACTTCCCAGAAAATTGGTTAACTGAAGGAGGGCCCTATTCTATGTAAGCTGTGCCATTAGGTCCACTGCAAGATGCTCAGTAGAGTAGGACAAGAGGGTGTGCTGCATCTGCCATGCTATTGGGTTTGCTCTTCAGAGAATTAAAGGGCACTTAAACTCAGTTTCTATCAATTAGAAGGAACCCAGAGGGCAGAACCACAATATCCTTTGCCAGCCAGTCCAGGAAGTTCATAAAACAAAAACCGAACCAAGACCAAACTGTAAAGGTGTCTCTGGCCTTGTACAGCAATCTCAGCAGAACCATGTCACACAGTCCATTTTCCCTCAGTAACCTGCACTGTTTGAATCAGGTCCGTTTCAGTTGTCTGAGTTCTATCTGGGACCTAAAACATGCTTTCAACGAGGGAAGGAGGGACAAAAGAAAACCATCTCTGCTTACAGCTGTGTGTAGCCCTTTCTCCCAGACATGGATGCCCTGTCAATAGGGAAGGCTTGTTGATCAAGAACCTGCATCCTAGGAAGTGATACACATTAAAGAGAGGTGACAGGAGACTGTCCAAGAGAACCCAGAGACATACAGTTTATGGAGATGCTAGATCCCAGGACTCCTTTTCTTGTAGGCTGATAGTGGTCCATCTTAGTGGCCATTTTTATATGTCAAACAGAATCTTCACCCATCAGTCTGTTTTGGGAACACTAAGAGTATGAAGTCATTCTTGCTGGAATCTCTAAAAAGTTGAGCTGTTTGCTCGTCATCCCTCTCTGCCTAAAGCACAACAGAACTGAAGAGAGAAGGAACTCCAGGTATACACAGGGTCTTGTCAACCTTGGGATGAACTGTGATTCTATATGACCCATATCGTGCTTTTCCTGAGACTGCTGTATACACAATTCTCAGGAATCCAAGGGGACATTTCCATGTAAAAGAAGGCAGAGAGAGAGGCATGCAAGTAGGAACATTAGCACAAAACAAGATAGAGACAGCCTTTGCTCAGAAACGTCTGAAGACAAGCTCAGAGTAGCTGCAGGACATTTTTGGTTCATTTAAAAAAAATCTGCCTATTTGCCTATATTTCTGTGTGAGAGTTCTGTCATTTAATGATGTCATCAGACAAGGAGGCAATTTCTATAGGGATTTCCTAATCTGTCATGGCTCACTCCAAGTTTGATGATGGGACCCTTTGTCAGATAGCCAGTCACCCCTTGGAGGTTACACTGATAGACTCCTGTGTGATCAGGTTATCTCCTCCTGAAATAATTTCTTCAGGCACAGGGACACACCCATAAGACACTCCAACCAAAAGTCCTGCTGACCACTGAGGCTCCCTCAGAGGGAGCTGCTGAGCTAAGATAAGAGTGGAATAAGAGTATTACAGCAAGGAGATCGTTCTCTCTTTAAAAAAATGTGTGCAACTCTAATTATTCTCATCAAAATAGTTCTCTTTCCCCTTTCCCAGGTAAAAGTGCTAAGCCTTTCAGAGCATCCAGAATGAACCTGGCTGTAACACAATCCCAACTGCTGCACTCATCCAGCCTATGGTCTTCATCTCTGAAGGAGTCAAATAGAAAAAAATGGAACTTCTGGGCCCCATGGGGAGCATACACTTGGAAGTCAATTATGTCCAAAGTGAAATATTCAAGATAAGAGATCCTTCTAGAAAATGGAGTGGGGGTGTCTACTTTACTGGGAGTAAACCTCTTCTTTCCACTTATAATGATAATCCATTTAACATCTCCTTAATGCTTCCTGATAAATTCCGGCATCTCCCCAAGCCAAGTCTAGATCAGAGTGACAGAGGGAGAAGGCAAAGCGGCACTGGATCTGTAGTGGCAGAAGGTGGCCCCATCACTCACCCCTCTTCTCTCCTTCCCGAATGCCAATGGGGCCATGATTTTTGGCCAATAAAACACTCAGCTATGACAGCACTAAGTGATTTTAAGGCCACAGGAAGGGAGCATTGCAGTGGGGACATGTGCTTGTCTACAGTCTCCATGTCATCAAGGAAGGCACACTACAGAGATGAACTTACGATGAACAAGATTTGATCATGGCAGACTGCTCGGGTGAGGAAATGAATGTCCCTGCCAGGGGGTAGGTAACAACCTTTAAATATTAAGCAGCATTCAATATTTATTTCTATGACCTGAAGACAGGAGTTATATATTCTGAATGGTTACTACCCCAAAAGACTGAGAGGATACACTCACTCGATTAAAATATAGAGTCTACTAGACTACTGAATCCTCTTCTGTGATGGTCGTTTTGGGTTATTCACGATTCATTTGGAGGAATACAAAAGGGACTTTGATAGAAAGTATTCTCAGGTTAGATTTTTGAACCTCATCTAAAGGTGGTGTGTGTGTGTGTGTGTGTGTGTGTGTGTGTGTGTGTGTACACACATACATATGTGTCTATGTGGAAGTTATTAGTCAAACCCAAGTGTCATTCTTCAAGAGCCTCATTTTTCAAGAAAGAGTCCCTCACAGGGATCCAGAGCTCCTTAGGTGAGGCTAGCTGGCCAATGAGCCCTAGAGATCCACCTATTTATTTCCTCCCAGTGCTGGGATTAAAAGCCCATAACACCTTGCTTGGCTTCTGATGTGAGTGCCAAGGCTCAATACCAGGTCCCTGAGCTTATGTGGCAAGCGCTTTACTGACTGAGCTGTGCCTCCACATTTCCAGGGCAACTGGGTTTTAACATTACAAGTGGTCACTCACAGTTCCAAAACCAGGTAAAAAAATGGTGGGCACGATGACATGAAGGGCCTTCAAGCACAGCAGTGAGAAAGGTTAATGCTTAGCTTCGGTTTTTTAACCCAAGTCTCATGTCACCTAGGTTGAAGCAGGTAGGCAGGGACACTGCAAAGGTTAAATACTTCTGACTTTACAAAACATAAAACCATTTGTGCCAAATCACCCCAATCTTACAAATTTAATGCTCCATAAAGATAACAGATACACTGAACAATTTGGAGACACCGGTGAGAGATGACTTTGGCGTTGCTTTTGACAGGAAATGTGATGTGAAAGGCCAGTCATTATCAAGTAAGTGAGCAACAAGATGAGCTGAGCTGGAAAGGGAAGGGCTGAGTGGGTTTTAGATCACTCACTCTATGACTTTATGGTCCAAAGCCACAGCCACCAGATGAGAGTTTAAAACAATTTTTTCTTTTTCTTTTTTTTCCAAAATGCCTGACTTGGGAATTGGGGCAATTTATGTCTATCAATATAATTACCTGGGTATGATTTTACCAGCACCAGCAAGAGAATAAGGTCTCATTTTAGGAAATAATAAAGATTTGCTCCTCCACTCCCAACACAGCTTGCTTGCTCAGCCTCAAAAATGACACTATTGCTAGGTGATGTCTACTGCTATGGACCGAATCTTTAATCCACCTAAAGTGCTCACTAGGTTAGAAAGTCTGGTTATTAACTGTGATGGTGAGTTAAACTGAAATGTTTCCAGAGCTAGAGACTGGCTAGTGGTCAAGTAAGCTATACCTCTTGCTTCTCTGGTCGAGTCCACGATGCCTGGAGAGAACAAGATATAAAACACAACAAGAAGGTGGTAAAATGTCACATGTTGCTTTAGAGAACTCCACTCTGCATTCCGTGCACATGCAGCTTCTTTTTAAATCAGAAAAAAAATTCAAGGCCCCCTTTCAAGGATAGGATTATCCCCCAAATTTAATTCAGAAGTTAGCTGATGTTCAGCTCCCCCCAAACACACCTTATGCATGTTAAAAKGTCTAATTCGAAGTTGAAGGCATCCTAAACCCTATAGATATATGTATCAAGACCAGAAGGCACACTCAACTCCTCCTATGCTGAGCAACTTAAACAGTCTTTGTGACAGTTGAGGGCATTCAGTTCTTATCAAATAATCTAGGGTTATTTATTTTTTCCCTCTGAATGTTTTAGACAGATTACCACACATATACTAAAGCCATTAAATGCTCATGCATTTTACAATTCAGCATGCATTTCATTAAAAATGATTGTAAAAACGAGAGAGAACACAACATGGTGCAGAGAGATACAGCTGGTGTAAGAATATGAAGTCTTTGAGACTATGGGTCAGAAAGCTTCGGGAAGCTTTAAGGATGCTAAATGGTGGGTGATGGTGCTGGGGCTTAAAGTTCAAAGGTCCCAGATGGCATTTGGTTGGAAGCATGGACCTCTTTTATCCAGCATGCCACTCATGAGAGAGTGAGAAAATGCACGCTCATGAAGATTCAGGGTTCTTTCTGGTCAGGTATAGTATGGATTTGTTGATTTATCCTATACGTAATTTTCTACTCTGTTTTCAAATTCCAAGTCAAAGACATCTGAGCTGTGCCAGTGCTTTCATTGAGTGGCATTCCTGACTGACTGTCCCTGATGTTCAGATGGCAAAGGACACAAAAGGCGCTAGACACAATGAATGAGAGCGAGTTAGCAAACACTAAGTCCATTAGATGCAAGGCACTTCGATGAGACAGGGAGAAGAAAATGCTGGGTCACATTGAGTGGTGCTGGGATGAGGGAGGAAGTGAGAACAGAAGAACACGCACAGACCAAAGTGACAGTGGCCCCACATGTCAGCTAGAGTTGCCAGTTCTACAAGGCTGGAAAGCTCATTTGTCACATGCCAGGGCTGTGTCAATCAAGGCTTCTGTTTTTTTTTTTTTTAAATGGGATTATATCATTTATGGTTGTTTATTTTCAAATTGGATTCTTCAGTGTCTCTGTCCCAAACTACCAGCATTCTATGGCTTTTAAAATAAGCTGTTGATAGGGACACACATTTCTAGTAGCCTGACTCCTCTGTGCCTGGTGGATTGTAGCAAATGTCTCTCTTGACTCTAACAATTTGGTGTTGTGTCCGACTCAAAGGCAATCTTACATCCAAATCTTTCCATGTTGGAAGTAAATCAGAGTATGATTATTATGTTGTGAATCTTGTTGGCTTTGGGCTGTTTCAATACTTCTTTTTGCTGTTACATGCACATATCTAGTAGTTTATATGTATATAAGTTAAAGCAAAGCTCTTCTATTAAACATTTTCTCTCTATATATATCCGCCCATAGTATCAACAAGTCAAGCTCTGATCACGCTKTGCAAAACATTTTCTGATGTTTGAAAGTGGGCACTGGGCTTGTACCTAATCAGGAATTCTTCAAGCGAAAAGCAAGGTTGGGCTTCAAAAGAATTCAGAATGTCAAAAGATCTCTCTTGTGGACACTTTGCCAGCCCGAGACTCAAGGCTCATGAGGTACTTCTCCCATATCCTATCTGGCTCTTCTGATCTTAGCTCCCCATCCTTCTTTTTCCTTAGTAGTGAAGGGTCCATAGTCTTTCTATAGAAGCATCTCAAAGGCACAGAGATGTTCTAAAAGCAAGTGATGGGTGTCTTTTTTTCTGCCAGTGATTGAGCATGCAGATCATAATCCCTGGGTCTCACTCAACGTGTAAACACCCAAAYTCCTGGCAATATTTAAAATGAATCTGTATAGAATGARGAATGGCACGGGACAGATGTGTAACTTTCTAAAGTACCACAAACACCTCCACACATCMTGCGAAGACTAACCCATACGGATATTCACTTTACTCTTTTTTGCTCAGGCTACCAACAGTTGCTAAGAAATAGATAAACTTTTGGATATCTGGTTTACCTCACTGGTCTCAACCATCCAAACAATCACACTTAGCTRCTAATAGTTGCTGACTTAAACCAACTCCACTTGCTGAAGCTTAATGGTTTGATTAGACTTGATCCAGAGACATGATCAACAGTATGGTGTGGCTATACTCATTTTGAATTCATTCCAACTTCCCCTTTATAAGGAAGAACAATTCTGATATCTAGTAGTAAGTTGCTGTGTGGTAAGTGGTATTGTAAGTTGGTGTGAAATCCTTGCCTCCCTCTTCYGATGAGAAGGGCAGCATTATGGTCAATCAATGACATAAAAGACAAAGCTGCTCTAATCTGTGTATGCTCCTTGCTGAACCTCCAACAAAAGCYACCAGGATAACACAGGAGCACTKTTACACCATAATGTTATGTCTGTCACTTTCCGAGCCACCGACTCAGAAGGAATCTGAGGTCTCTGAACTCGAATCTTGTCCTAGTCAATAGTTTCATCAATGACTCAGATATTTTGAATAAGGATTCACACAAGTCTGGAAGCAATAGTAACACGAATGTTAGGTGACAGCCACATTGRGAAAGCTAATCCATTGCCTGCACTTGAACTTCATGCTTAGCGCTAGGGTCACCATTGGCTGCTTTACCTCAACACTTTTAACAGGTAGATATAACATGAGTGCRGTSATCTGAGAGGAAGTACTCTAACTTCCAGACTTGTGAGTAAAGTTCCCTTGAACAGCCAATCCTAATTGGAAGAGAGTCTGATATAGTAGTTCTCCAGCCAGGGAGTGTTTTAGTAATGCTTACAATTGGCTACTAGTGAGAAATGCCAGATAACTTGCAACGCATAGAACAGTCCCAGTGAAGGGAGAGTCCTAAATGGCCAAATGACTGAGGCTGAAATACTGCATAGTTGTTTAATCAATTAATCGATTTCATGAGGCTAGGACAGGAGGTAAGTGGCCTAAAAGCAGTCCATATGTAGACCTRTGCAGTCTAGGTAACCACGATACGACAGGACTCAGGTGCTAATGCTGCTTTGACCACATGGTGGTATCTGGGGCAAGATGATAACCTCACTGGGATCTGTTCAGGTTACCAGGAGAGGGTAAGAGTTTATTGAGTGCTAGTGAAGAGATGCTCTTGAGGTTTAGGACAACTAGCAGGGTCGAGGATATGGAAAGCATAATGTATGAGAAAGAGTGGAAAATTCTGTGTGTGTGTGTGTGTGTGTGTGTGTGTGTGTGTGTGTGTGTGTGTGTGTGACTCAGACTCTGAGTGACAGAGCTGGAGGGTTCTGGGCAGTGGAAGGAGAATGAAAGCCCCTTGTGATAGTATAACCATCACGTGTCAGACAGAGGCTGAGTGACCTGACAGGGATGCTAGGAAGGGTGCCAGGTGGAACCACATAGCCTAAGAAGGTGCCTCCCAATCACCTCTAAGGCAGCAGTTCAATGGGACTTAACCCTCAGGGGCTTATTCATTGCACTCATTAGATAAACCGGTATTCTTGTGATCTATCTGGCAAAGCATCCTGGATTTTATAGTTTTCTTCCACTCCTATATCTCAATGGTGYGGGTGATCTCCGTATACAATTATACATAATGAAAATTTAGTGGGCAGAGGTTGCATGATCTGAACTAGAATTCGACCTGCTCACAGACAGACCATGTTTCACATTTCTAGCAATCTACAATATCGGATTGGCAGCTTCTTTGATGTCAATATTTAATCAGTGGAAGTGGCAAATTTTCCACATAGGATTTTATTTAAGAAAATACATTAATGTGGCAGCATCGTGGACCTATCTGGAGGTCTGACTGGATCCTGCTCTGTTAATGCCACCTCAAGCAAACCTGAAGCTAGACTACAGTAAAAGAAGCTGTGATCTAATCTGTGCTGGGATTGAATAGCTATCTCGGATCAAGACAGATGATCAATAGAGTTGTTAAAAATAATCAGTCCCACGTGGGCTTGAAATGGTCTCTTCTAATAGCTTTGGTCTCAGTATTTAGGGAGAATGAGTGCATATTAGTTCCTAGCTATTTATTCTCATTTTATAAAAATGAAATCGTAGATACAGGCCAGAAGCGCCAACCTATTAAAGCAAACCCCAAGTAGGCACAAATCTTTGTAATCCATCTTGTCTRGTTTAACTGTTAAGCTATTTCTAGAAAAGACACAGAACTTAAAACGTCGTTCATCTGAAATAGATGTTTTTGTCCTTCACTGTAGGTCAGGGATACACACTGGGTCACTTGGACAAATCTACTTTGAAATCTAATATAAAAAGATCAGTCAAGCAGTGRCCATGTGGATTAAGCCCTGAAATGTATACTGGATCCACGCAACACACAGAGGGAGCTGACATCTTAGCTGGGARCTTAATAAGTGTCGATAAAGAAATTATCAAATACCTCAGTTCTTAATTTAGCTGGCTTTTGCAGATCAAACAGCATATGTGAGTTTCAAAAATATTTAGCAGTTCCTCAGTTGAGTTTTTGTTAAACTGGATTCAACTCTGGGTATAAAACTTGCAAGAAGAGGAATGGGATACTTGGCACAGTGCTTTCTGTTCCTTTAGATTTTGCTTTGTTTTCTGATACCAAGGCAGAAGATAATTCCTCAAATGCAAATTCCAATTTGAGCCCTGCTACTTAATTCCACCCACTTTGGCTTTATTTCAGTTTGTTGCTAGAGATTTCCTCTGGCTAGGCAGAAGCGTGCCTATCTATCATGTTTGACATTTTGGTTCAATAGGCAATCCATTATACATATTTTTTTTTCAGGCTAAGGCTATTACTTCTGAGTAGGTAACTGAGCTTTGGCCAACTAAAACAAAGCCTATTACTACAGGAGATGCAACATAATGCTGAAGAGATGCCATAAAAACCAATATATTTTTCCTTTATGAAGTGCTTCAGACTGAATTTAGTGCTATGTGTTCCACTGTGTTGCTTGTTCTACAAGATCTACACTGTAAGGCAGCCCTTTCTTCTTGATTCTCATCCTGCTCAGCAGCAAACTGCTGCAATGATGTGGCGTGGTCACCCCAATATTTATCTATTGCCACTAATAAAGATGGCTTTCCAGTGGCTCCATGCACCTTAAAGCTAAATGTTCTCAGCTGTTTTAACTTGCCAGGGATTTACTACCATGTTCTTAAACTTTGGTTAATGCATTATGCATTACAGAACCCAGATATAAGAACCATCATCTAGAAACTGCTAATTATTTTTGCCTTTAGAACAAAATGGAGTCCAAATGTGACCAAGAAAACAGGCAGACACAAAGGCAACCAAGCTTTTGTGCACAGAGTGCATACAGCATGAGTATATGAGACGCGAGGAAGAGAATTAATAGACTCATCCTGATCCCTGTTGTTTCTGGGAGATACTTTCCTGGGTGTACCTGAGCTGAGGAAAACATCACCTGGTGCCCCAGAATCTTGCTTGTCTTGGTTCCTCACAGCTCTACAATCCTGGG